>OMPJ01012263.1:0-27662 GCA_900312935.1 Carapus acus
CAGTTCCAATGGTAGCGTCACACCACACAATTGCATTTGAATAAAACAACAGTTGGTGCATTTGCGACTTGCTTATTTACTGTACAATCACACAGCATCACAGGTGAAATTCTGTGAAAAAGAAAATGAACATAATACCAAGAAGTACCAAGACCAAAAAAAGTCAAAGCATAAATGAATGAAAACAAAACAGACTTCAACTCTACACTATGTATTGCTTTATGTGACGAGAGGAATAAATGTCTGAGTCCATGTCTCCACTGAATGTCAAATCCTCATCCACCCACTGCAGGCGGTAAACATCTTTATATTGATTTTTTTTCTGCCAAGATCCCCCGCCCCCTTTCCAGACAGTTGTCTTATCTTTTAATTGTTCTGCAGCACAATATTTAGCAGATGGTGCCGGAGGACATAACATACTCTCTGCTCTCCATCATACTGGAAAGATGGTTATGCTGCATTACGATCGAACAATTTGACATTAGCCTTTCAATGCACCTGACGGACCAGCCAATTCCACGAAATAGGAAATAATGAGGTCTGAACATTGGACTTCCATACAGGGGTGAAAAAACAAAAGAAAGGGAAAAAAGGGGGGAACTGATTCAACTGACGTCTGTGTGTGTGTCATGGTTGCATTGTCGGTGATTGTGGATAAATGAATATAGACACAGAAATAACCAAGAAGCGGTAATGGGCCCCCTTGTTCCTAGTATTGAAGACAGGTGTTGGCGGGGAGATGAGGAGGAGCTGGAAAGCCAGACACTTTGAGGAGAGGAACGTGCGTCAGACACTTGCTGGTGGGGTGTTATGAGTAATCTGCAAAAGGCGGCCGAGCAGCTGCTGCTCACGAGGGCCCCGAGATGGAAGGCGGATGTCTCTGAACAGTGATGGCTGACATGAGACCAGGGGCCTCATTTATCAACCGTGCGCAGGTAGCGCGTACGTACTCGCTAAAAGAAAGTATGACATTTACCGATTTGTCCCTGTGCGTAGAAACGTACGTAACTTTCCGCATACCTCTGCTGCGTACGCACAACATCCAGTGGTAGAACAGTGAAACTAGAAATAGAGCACATACACAGTGTCAGGCGATCGCAAACTCCACACAGGTTCCATTCTCTTCATTAAATGAATGAACGAATGAAGAGATGAAGGAATTGAATGAATGAAATGAATGAATGTGACGAGTGATAAAAAGCAGCTGTGACAGAACTCGTTGAAAACACTTATATTTATTGCAGTGTTCCAACCAACCAGTGTGCTGTGAGAAGTCATCAGGTGCGCCGCGGGATTTTCATTGGAGAGGGTTGCGTGGGGAAATAATGTCAACATCATTAGCAGTTTCAAGTTTATCTATTGAGCATTTGTTCTGCACATGCAGCAATTTGATGCAGCGAATCATTAATTTGCTGCAGAGCACTTCCACTCTTTATCAGTTCATCCTTGGTTTCGTCAACAGATCCAACTGTGTGTTGTTGTATTTGCACTACAGTCTCAGAGTCCATCCTCGACCCCCCCAGACCAACCACATGGGTTTTGGATGGTCCCAGTTTCTCCAAATCCTCAAAGTCCACCAGCTCCTCCGCCGCCTTGGGGACGGGACCAGCTTTGGATTCAGATTTTTGGACGACATTTCACATTCTAGTTCTTCATTAGAATTTACAAATAAAACTTAAGCAATGATGCAACACCTCAGTCAAGCGTTGTCTCACCTTCCACGCGACTGGTCGATTGTTTTCTTTTGAGAGTTGCGCTATCTCTCCCGGGCATGATGCCGCGTTAGGTCGTATTGCCGATAATGTGGGCAATGCGGCCATCTATAGCTGTTTTCTCGATGTTACTCTGTCCGCCTACAGTTGAAGATGTTTCTTTTCTGTGGGCTGCAACGCGCCTTTTAGCACCGAGCTTGATGTCGAACATTTCTTTTTTTTTCTAATTTCTGCAACCGATCTCTCGGCTGACCCAACAACGTTACCACCTTCTCCCACGCGGCAGTTTTCGTTTTTGAAGACATCCTTGCATTTAGCATCCCAGACAATTGTTGCTGTTGGTCCTCTAATTCACTGACAAGAACCTCTACTTCAGTTCCTGAAAAGTTCCCCTTCTTTGCCTTTTTCTCCATGTTGCCAGTTTGGAGGAGAATAGCATGTAGCGTGTTTATAAGGGGATTGTCCCTACAATATATGGCCAGTTGAGGGTGTTTTTTTTTCATTCAAATGACCCCAAACATGCACAAGCGTGGCAGTTTTGCACAGGTGACAGTAATCATCGCCGATTGCGTACGTGTGTGCGTGCGACCGGTCTCCGCACGCTTAGAAATTGCAAATTTTTATGTACTTTTGTGTTGTTCACACAACCAAAAATACAACCTTTTCTATGCAAGGTTAGTAAAGGAGGCCCCAGGCTTCCAAAGCTCAACACGGGTGGGAATGCATGGGTAGTGCTCCCCTAATTGTGCCACTGCTTGTGCAAGGTGCGTTTGATAGGAAGCAATTTGATTATTCTAATGACAAAGTACGTCTTTTAAATGAATATTACCATATTACCCACCCCATCAGCGCTGCTATTACTTTTTCTATCTAAATAGTTATTTATACCGATATTTATAATGTACATAATGTGTGTTTTTATTCTTCTGTATATAGACACCGTCTTCTTCTTTCTTCTTTTCTTTTTCTAACTTTCTTCTTTTCTTTTTCTAACTACTTACACCAGAATGCAGCACCTTAGTTTCAATACTCAATTCAATTGCTGCAATTTCAATAAAAGATTCCTGATTCCTGATGATTGTCAACCCTGGCAATGTCTGCTTTAGTTCACACTACACAGTGATGGTGGAGAACAAAATAGACATTATTCAGCAGCACAAATGGTCAAAAGGTGATCTTGGTTAGAGGGCTAAATGATGACTTGGAGAGTTGTCATTGAAGTCATTCACTCTTTTTAGGATCTGGTTATAACTGCTGCATTGGTGCTAAATAAACAAACCCGCTGACAGCACTTGTCACAAGATTGTCAAAGTAGTCTGCAGCGTGAGTTGAACTGTCTGTGTGTGTGTGTGTGTGTGAGAGAGAGAGAGAGAGAGAGAGAGAGAGAGAGAGAGAAAAAAGCCAGAGCATTTTAATCCTCTGGTCTCCTGAACGGTGTGCTAGAGGGAAATGGGATGACATGGCTGTCTGGCAGGCAGACAGCGTTGAGATGTTTCTTATGTCACAGCAAATTTGATGGGGGCCGCAGGTGACAGGCACGCAGTCAAGGAGCACCGAGCATAGGCTGTGTTCGAAGGGCTGTGCAGCTCCCGCGTTCGAGGCCGCCTCGTGATCACATCACCTACCGATCAAAGCGAAGGACTTGTGACCGTCGTTGACCTCGGTGCCTCTGTGGTTTGCAAAACAATCAGCACATGAGGCCGTGACTAATCAAAAGGTTCTTATAACTCCAGCTGCTCCACCTGCACAAGGGGGATGCACCACTAAAGGTTTGCAGTGTTTTATTGTGAAACTTGTTTTCATTTAGAGATATCTGAGGATGGCAGCTACTTATGCAAACTTGGTAAAAGAGCATGGCACCACAAAAATACCACTTTGTCGGCTAAACAAACCCTGCACTCATCAATAGAGAAATTAATTTCCAAATGGCAACATCACCCAATTACTCTTTGTTAGTATAGATGCATGCATAGATTTTTTAGATGTTAGATGTTAATTAGATAGATTAACAGAGGAGCAACAAAAAAAAAAGAAAAAAATACATGCAATTTAAAGTGTTCTGCTCTGTCGCACATTTAGATGAATTGCTGCTGAAAAACTGAAGCACATGCAATTTTGAAAATGTCGTGCCGCTGCTGCTGTGTTTCCAGTCATTTGTAGAAAAGGAGCGAATTTTACAAATATACACCGCAGCCCAGTGCAACACACGTGGTGTTCTGCACAAAACAAAAGGCGTGCACGTCTCGGTTCTACCTGCCCGAGGATACCACAGATGGTGAGAAACGTCTCAAATTCACTCCAGGATTTTGAAGGTTTGTTTGCTTAAGCCGATTATTTTGTGAATAGATGATAGGTATGGCAACAGTGCCTTTCTCAAAGCTATTTTGAGTAAAGTAAAATGTACAGTACTCCTGCGTCACTGCTACTTTAATTGAATTTCTTTTTCAATTAAGCAGCAACAACAAAGCATGTTAAAAAAAACAAGACATTTTTGTGCCTCTTTATTCCCTCTGTCTCTGCATACTTCCTGTGAAATACTTTGCTCTCCACCACTTTTGTTGGGTTTTAAAGCAAATAGGGGCTTGACCGATTTAATGGAATAACTGAGTAAGGCATTAAGAAGGCACATCGGGGGACTGGAGGAGCTGCCACACAAACAGACATCACTCTCCATAAATTATCATTGCTAGCACGTACAAAATGGCCACATCAGATGGCCATTTTCCTGCTTACTAATGCTAAAACATTCCTACAAAAACACCTGTTCAGTGCAGCATAATGCTAGACAGAAAAAAGGTTTGAAAAGCAAGGCCTTCTATATAAATAATAGGTTTGGATGTAAGAGTTGTAGCTTTTGTAAACATTTAGGAGTTTCATTTCTTAAATATAGACACTTTTGCGGTAGCCTCATGTGAATGAAGCCGTTGCTTTCATCTATCTGGTCAGCTTCAGGCTGATCCTGACATGGACATGCAGAATGTTTAACTCAAAGCATTGTGTTGCTGACGGTTGGGTATTGATCAGCATGGAGGCTGATAATTACAGCTATCAAAACATCCACATTGATTCATATCAATTCATATTGATACTATCCCTTCTTAACATTTGTAACAGCACGGAAATAATTATCAGCTAAATCTACAAACAACTAGCTCCAGTTACAGTACTACATGACAAAGTCTGACAAGCAATGCAAGCAGATGCGTAAAAACCAGCAAAACTGCTTCACCATTTTTTGTGTGGTATCATTCTTTTCTGTCTTTTTAACATTAAACGTATTCATGTATGGGTGGCAGCCATTTACCTCATCTCCCCGCGATTGCCCTCATTAAAGGCAAAATGCTGACCTTGGTGAGGCACAAATGGATCTGTAAGAGACAGGCTTCTCCATCACAGAGAAATGGAACAATCCCCATCCCACAACACCACTATTAAGTTACATCAAGGCTCATTACATGCCGAGTCCATGTCACCTCCAGTGCACCATAAAATCCTGCCACAGACACATAATACTAGAAAAGGTGTATAATCACACAGATTCTGTGCTGCTGTTAGCAAGCTGTACGGCTCACAGCGCATCTCTCAGAAGTATAAGTGAAGGAGATGCTAATTCCGATCTCTGCAGGTTCTCTCTCAGTGGTGTTCAAGGCCAAAGTGGGTTTTTTTTCAAACCAATACAGAATTCACTGATTTAATATCAAAATTATTTCGTGAGGAAATGCAGCATAGCGGCATTTTCTTTGTGGTTTTGTGGATTGTTGTTTCTATTCTGCTATTGACCAATGATATGCTGTGTGAGCCAAAAACATTTCCATCCGACTCCAATCGCAACCTCTAATGTCTGCCTGGGCTTGGATATAACATGTCTGACCGACAGAGGCTCACTTCGCACGTCCACACAAGCACCTCGTAGTTGAGCGGAGCTGAAAATGAAACTGAGAGGGGACAGGAGACAAAGACAGAACGGCAGGATGGTGAGCAGACAGAGCAGCGTGCGTATGATCCAGACCCAGCAGTCGATAGCGAGGGCAGCGAAACCTGATTACAGACAGTCTGCATCCCGGCCAGCTGATTTCATTTCCTTTGCTCTGCTCATGCAGGTAAGAAAAGAAAGGCGCTATGTTCTGCACCATTGCCTCTCTGACTCAATTGAACTTCGAAGTTCAAACTTTGAAGATATTTTTACCTTGGTGTGATATTAGGTGTGATATTAGCAAGGATGAACACCTGCTTCACTTGCTATTATCATGGGATATGTGCCCTCTTAGCCATCCCTTTCCTGTTACAAGTTTCAGGACAGAGGACGTGTGTTTCTGTCCAAGAGATGGACACAAAATAAACTTTTCGGTGTCACTTTGAATTTTTCAGGGTAAACTGTTGCAAGGAAACTATGGGTGAGAATCTGAGGGGTACTGCGTCTGCCCTCCCGCCTTTGGTTCCCTCCACATGATTACACAGATCACACGGCTGGATGCGTTGCCGATGAGGAGGAAGTAAACGTGACACATTAGTGGCAACAAAACGGGCACCTCTGTGAGGAGAAGTGGACCTGCTCCACAGTAGTAGTCGTAGTAGTAGCTTCACAATGTGAGGCGCCTCACATCCAGACACCACGCACTGATGGCAGGGGTAGAACTGACACATCAGGATGGATTGTAAACTTTGGAAAGGAGGAGGGAGGAGGGGCGCGCAGTGATGTGATAAAGGACTCTTTGGCACCTCACGGGGTCTGCCTGGAATCGAAGGAGGAGCCACATAAACCTGCGGATCAGGTCAGCTGCTCGCAGCCGACTCCCAATTATGTTATTTGTCAGTCAAGCATCTTGTTAATTGTCAGTTATCATTCCACGGTATTACCTCTCTCAGTCATCATTAAACACAACCTTACCACACACTACTGGCCATTATTTTGCTTATGGTGCTTAATGTGTTCAATCGTCCAGAGTGCAATCATATGTCTTGATCAAGGTACAAGAAATGGAGTGTGGATTCCACCCAGTCAGTACTGGAGTGGCTTAGTTAAATGTTCAGTGTGAAGGACCACACCTCACTGTGGCATCTGACAGCTTTGAGGGATGTTTGAAGACAAACTAAACTCGTCGTTCTGTCAAGAGTGAAGTTGGCTCATTTTGCTGAGCAGAGAGGCATAAAACACACAGCGATCCTTAACGATGACCACACCAGGTGCGGTGTTGTGCGACGTGTTTACCTGCCTGCCCACATGTCGTTACATCTTAGGGCTGTACATCGGCTATCTAAAGCAAACACTCCCTGCTCTGCCGTGTACACCATCGCATTAAATACTTGCGCTGAGTGCAAAGGACTCTGCCCCTGTTGCTGCTGTATAATGTGCGAACCTGCCTGTAAAAATTCTACCATTTACCCCCAGATCCACTCCCCCTGCCCAATCCCCACACACCCCTTTTAACACTGGACTTTTGTGCGAGTAGTGTCACATCATTTAATTCTGTCTTTCTTCTATTCATGCCTTCTTGCAAGCGTTCTGTAACGGAGCGTTTCTCTGCGATTAGTTTCAGGCACTAGGTGGGTTTGCTGTTTGTATCGCTCTCAGCACAAACACGTAATGCAGTTGGCGGTAGATAATGAGCTGTGATGCGGTGAAATGGAAATCAAAAGCAGCTGCCGCCCCCCCCTCCCCTTTTTTTTGTGGTCGCTTCTACCGGAGCATCTCAGGGAGCTCTTGGCATTAATTATTTCTTGTACTGATCAACGGAATGAGACTGAGACCGAAACACACCTGCATAATGCACCAAAGTCACTGAAACGGAAACACAAATTCCATTAACGGAAAACTTGGCATTATGCGAGGCAACAATCTGTGCAATTGCCACAATCGGTGGACAAGAAGCAGTGTGCTGAAGTTATGCACACCAACAAAAATGGCTATTGCACGGGTCATACTTAACACGGCCTTGAGTTTGATAAAAACGAACCACACAAACAATTCGCAGTGAAAACTATTTCGAACATCCCCTGCCCAGTTAGCAGAGACAAACACAAGTCGTCCTCACATATGGCAGCGTGTCACCGAGCAGGCCAAGCATGGATTTAATTCCTTGCGTCTCGGCAGCCAACAATTCTATGCAATTATTTGTTTCCCCATGCTCACTGTGTTATTTTTGTCCAGTGACCCTTATTTGTGTGAGAAATTGTGCATCCACACCTGGCTGCCTCTGCTGCTGCTGTCTGGATCCAGCCAGCATTTTGGTCTCTCGGACCAAAGCCGCTTGTTTTTCTGATGGAACTGCACCAAATCGGCTGTTTGGAAGTACTCATGTGGCCAACTTACTGCGTGGAGCATTAGGGTATGAAATTATTCACTGGCAATGCTACACACAGGGCGTCTTCTCTGAATCTCAAGCAGTCAGTCACGACTTCTGATCATGACTAAATTAGGAATGTGTCCTCGAGGAGATGATGGAGATGGTACAGTCAGCCTTGGTTCAACATATCACACTAATTGCTGTTGCAAAGACGGATTTCTGCTAATTGACCTTTTCTATCACATTTCAGAGTCAGACGTCTCTTCAGTTTCAGCAGATTCTTCCAGTCTGCATTACAAACTATGTGTCCCAAGCAATATCCCAAGTTAAATGTTTCATACTGTACAACTCAATTCACTGTACATATTTTTGGCCAGTTTGGATATTTCTCAGTTGTTCTCTAGGTGTGCAACACTATTGCTGGTTTACAGCACAAACGCAACACCTGCGTGATGTTAACCCCTCGCAGTAGAGTTGATCGAAGCAGATATGCGTCACCACGAGTCAGTGAGACATGCCCACAGCTTAGGGGTCATTGACCTACATGCTTAAAGCAGATTTATGCATAACTACAATGACCACACAGGTACCAACCCTGTGCCATTTGACCTTGTATATTCAAAACCATTGTGCATTATAATAGTTTGTGATTATAAAGATGAATTTAGGTTCAGTGGGATCATCATCTCTTCATTGTTTAGTAAATGTATCTAACTCAGATGCTGATGCTAATTATCAAATGCAGCACACATCCACATGATGTTCTTCAACAACTTTTCCCCCTCGGCTGAGTGGACAGCGTAAACACAGGCCACCGTTCCTGAAGAGAAGCTTTTATTAGCCCACCCCCCGGCACATGATACCAATAACGTTAGAACATTTGCAATGTACTGTATGCTATCTCATCTGCCAGAGGCTTTGTAGAGAGTGATTGTAGAGTTTTTTTCTGTTTCGATAATTAGCCTAGGTGAATGGCAGCCACCCCAACACCTCTGCCAAACTAGGATGCTACTAATGAGGACAGCAACACACGTTCTCCCAGAATATATTAGAATTCAATATGAGGACACTGTCAACCTCAGCAATCCACCCGTTCCACACTTAACTGGAACCCCCTCAACCCCCACCAAAAAACCCCACCTTTCTTCACTTGTACTTGTCTCTTAACCGGTAAGATGTCTGGCGACAAAGTTGCTGAAAATAACTGTATCAGAAATTTGTGGACACTTGACACTAGGATTGCTGTTAATGTCCATAGTGGCAAAATATTTTTTAATAGTGATGTAGCGTTATGGTCACACACAGAGAGGAAAGTGGTGACAGATTAAACAGTATCTTTTTCTCCCCGTCCCATTTTTCACAGCGATTAAAATGCGTGATTTTTCACACCCACAAGGAACAATATACACATACTTTAAAAGAAATTTTGAAAATTAAAAACTAAAAATGCATATTGCAAAGGGAGGGATGGGGGAGGGAGGTGATGCTGATATCCATACTGCTAATGGATGGATTGTTGTGTTTGGAACAAAGTAAACATGAAAATGGAAACTTTCGACCCTCTGGATTAATTTTTGAGTCGCCTAGAAATTTCAACTGAAAAACTGATGAGGCAGGCTCATCCAGTTGTCCGAAACGTCATTGGGACTGAAAGTGGATCCATTTGCGGGGCCCCCACATGCCTGTATCATGCCTGACAATGTCGGCGGAGGCTCCTCCTGACATGACAGGTGGCGTCATGGGGCATCTCCTCCCAGGTAGTAACCGAGGCATCACTGAGCTCCTGGACAGACTGAGGTACAACATAGTGGCATTGGAGGGACCTTGATATCAAGCCCCTCAGATATTCCATCTGTATACTCCTGGAACTGCTTGTGCACTCGTCAAATGAAGCGGTGCATTATTATGCATCAGCAGGTACCCAGTACTCAGAGCACCAGCAAAGGGTCTAATGATGGGTCAAAGGATTTCATTTTGATACTCAACCTGAACAAACCTGCCAATGCTGGTGTTCTTTCAAATGCCTCCTGAGTGCTGGGCAGTGAGCACACGGCCCACTAGTGGATGTGGGGGCCCCAGGCCACCCTCATGAAGTCTGTTTCCAATGGTTTGGTCGGAAACATTCATGCCAGTGGCTCGCTGGAGGTCACTTTGTAGAACTCTGGCAGGACTGCTCCTCCTCACAAAGGAGCAGGTAGTGGTCTTGCTGATGGTTAGGGACCTCCAACAGCCATGTACAGATCCCCTCGAGAAATTGCCTGTCTCCTGGAATCCCCTCCATGCTCTCAAGTTTGTGCTGGGAGACATCACAAACCCTCAGGCCATGGCATGGATTGATGTGGCATCCTGGTGGCCTTGGACTGCCTGTGCAGCCTCTGAAGGATCCAGTTATGGCCTCATGCTGCCAGAAGTGACATCAAATGTAAGACTACTGAAAAGCAGCCACAAAACGACTGGGCAGGAAAAAAAATGTCTTGCCTCAACATTCAAAACTACCCCTGTTTTTAGGGTCATCTTATTGTTGCACATTTAGTGCACCCATTGTGAATGTTATTACCACCAAACCAGCCGACACTGATTAACAAACTCCCATCCCATATGTCTGACTGACTTGATATCATACTGATCTAAAAACGAGTACGAACACTTTTTTAAATCAATGAAAACTGCAAATTGCTCATTTTCTGCCAACTATTCATTTTCCTGGAACAAATATTAATGTTATCTGTTTCATAGATTAGAATTTCCACAGAATGACAGAGCTTTGTATTTTGCAAAGCATTATTACATTTATTGTTGAACTTAATGTGAACTTCTCTGAACTTTTGAATGTTCATGACCAACTTCAGTGTGTTTGCTGCTCTAAAACAAGGAGCTTAACAGCAACACTCAAAAGGTGTTTGACAGTTCCTGGTTCAATCCAATCTGGTAACTTAACAGTCCTCCTCTTCATGCAGTTCACATTTTGACATAATGAGACCAAGGCGACGACAGACAACTGATTGGAATTACTTTGTGAATGGAGTGAGTTGTAGACTGGTGGCGGTGGTGGGGGATGCGGGTGCGCATATTTCCGCAGTCGTCCATGAGCTGTCGACGGGTGGGGGGTGGGGAGGTCTGGCTATCTTTTCCGCAGTTTCCAGCACCGCCCCTAGACAGATCTAATTTCAACGTCATGGCCAACAAAGCAGCAGCTCATCGAGGTCGAATCAGTGGGAAATTAATGATTCGGCCTGCACGTTCTTCAGATTCCAATCCCATAGCAAACCTACAGGATCAGCCAATTTGCTGTTAGGAGGTTTATCCCATTATCCTAGACCCTCAATGACTTGACGGCCTCCCGACAATACGTCAACCTGTGAGCATGCTGCTGTATGCTCAGTACGTATGCTTGAGGCTAAAAGGCATACAGTATGACATGTTGGGACATTGATTGTTGGCCTTCTACCACTCCTCCATCGAGAGCCTGCTGAGCCACAGTGTGTCCACCTGGTTGGAGAGCTGCACAGAAGCAGACAGAGTGAGGCTCCGATAGTCAACGCAGCACAGAATATCATCGGCTGCCCTCCGCCCTCCCTGATGGACATCTCTACCTCTCTCTCCTTCCCTCTCTCTCCCAACCCGAGCGGTCGGGGCAGTTGGCCGCCCACCTGTATCCTGAGGAGCACTACCTGCTCCATCCTGTAAAGCGCCTTGAGATAACTCCTGTTGTGATTTGGCGCTATACAAATTAAATTGTATTGTATTGTATTGTATTGTATATACTCCACTCCTGGTGCCTGAGCAGAGCCTGGAATATCAAAGACACCTCTCAACCCCGTTTCCAGCTGTTCCAGTTGTTGCCCTGCAGGTGTTACAGAGGCATCAGAGCCAGGACAAACAAAATCAAGAACAGCTTCTGCCCGAGAGCCATCATCGCCTTCAGCTCTCACATGTGAACCCACCTTGTAATTTACATTTCTATTCAGTGCAATATAATGTTTTACATCTCTGTGAAATACATGTTAACATCTTCCTTTTTACTCTGTGCAATATATTAACCACCTTCTTTTTATATTTTTGATATCTAAATTTTTCCAGAGAAAATGTGCACTTATTCTCACATTTAAAACTTTTCAAAATTATTTAAATTGTTGTCAGCATTGTAGAGAGAGCGCTCCAATTTTGTTGTAATTGTACAATGACAATAAAGGGCATTCTGAATCTGATGTATAGCCACCATTGTTGTTGACATTTGTTGCATTACAGTTTAAGAGCAAAACACTATTGCGAGCTTCTACGTAAATGCCCAACTTCAATGATATGATATTACCGTGGCGTAAACCTGTACTTTTCCATAAATTTCACCCATCAGCCCAATACTGCTTACTTTCTGTGAGTAGCATACGTTAAGAACAGTGAATGAATCAATAATGCAGTTCCTATGTCAGGAGTGTAAATAAAACAGTCTCAATTCAAAATGCAGTTAAGACCAAATTCAAAGTGTGGTAGTGCTCATCTGGTGTCCAGTAAAGAGTATTTTGTCATATTCATGTCACAAAATGCATGTCTACCCAAAAACAACAATATGTGAGAGTGCTGAAGTACTGAGGTACTCAAGGCATCCTCGGGCAATGTTTGCCCTCAAGCACCTATAAACTCCCTCCCCAACAAAACTCATCCATTAAATACAGCCACAGGTGAGTGTTTAGGCACAGCCAGTGTGCAGCAAAGCTAATGAGGGATACACGCAGACACTGGAGTGAAGGAGAGGCAGACATTAATATTTATACTGTATAATATAAATCCAGACTTCAGAGAATTTATTCTACTCACATATAGTTCTAAAACCCGGGATCAGTCCGTAAAGGCACTATAATCCTTTTTTGTCCACGGCCAGAAAGTTGCTGTAATTACCTAAATTCAGCAGTATGGAAATCGTTCTTTGAACATCAGCCATGCTGTACACTTCATCCTATTCTGGTTCAATATCAAGGAGGGTCTTGAATCAAAAGCACGAAAACGTGAGAGATGCTCAGTGACACTGGAGATTGTTAAATTTTTCCGACAATGCCAGTTGATTTAAAGCGTAGTGATGGAAATATGTCTGTTTTTGGCAGTTGGTTAACAACCGCAGCATAAGTTGTGACCAATGTCTTATTAAATGGCAGATTTGACTGATATTCAAAGCAGCGTCCTCTTAAAAAGAATTTGTGGGTTTTGGATTTAGGCTATATGTGGTTTGGGAAGAAAAGAAAAAGGAATTGGGCACAAAGAGATGCTTTCGAAAACACACCCACACAACACTCCAGGCGGGAGTCAAAGATGAATTTCCACACATGCACGCAGGCACACCTGCACTCAGAACATTTGCTTTGCAGGTTATATTACTAACATTACTGTAATTTGCTTTGTGTCCCCTTCAGGCCTAATCTGGGACAGTTCCAACAGCAGCTTCATCAGTGCGTGTTTGAGTGGAGCAAAGAACAATCAGGAAAAAAAAGACCGGGGAGGCAACAACGCAGACATGACAAAATGAAATTACTGCCACAAAACAAAGTGAGTGTGTTTGGGCTCTGAAGAGTCAGCCCACTCGCCAAGAGCTGTTGAGGTGACATCTTCCAAAGCCACGCTGTGTGTGGACTCAGGCTAAAAGCACCAACATTTTGCCTCTTTCCGAGTATGATTTTGGAATAAGATCGAGGCCAAGTCCGTGTTGTCCCCGCTGTAGACAAATTCCATAGTCCCCTGAACGCTTCCATGTCAGACAGCTGGTGTAGACAAGAAAAATGAAGCTTGTAAGCTTAGCAATGAGGAACTCTGTCAAACTCATTGAAGCGTAGCCTTAGCCGTTTGCTGTCCCTGCCAATATTTCTTATCAAGCTTGGTGACATTTTCTGCTTGATGCTGCGCTTACATTGTAACCTAGACATGCTGATACCTATTAGACATTCTTATGCTGACATTTTAAGCTAACCAACACATGTCATTATTGTATTTTTACTGTGGTATTTGGTGACATACAGGTATTTTTCTAACCTTGAAATTTGTCATTTTGATTTAGTCTGCGGGGGGTGCCAAACAATGGGCTGTAGTGTAAATGAGATGGGGAGAGACAGTGCGACCGTTTGTGCTAAAATGTAAAAAGTGAACTCTGATGCTGCACTAAGAAAAAACTGCCAGGCACTGAACGCGGTTTCAGCACAGCATCAGTGGATATTTTTGTGACACAATAAGTCTGAGAAAACCACATGCAAGGTGGGAAAATCACAATTGTGTGCCAAGAAAAACAAACAATGCTGAAGGAACAAACATATTTTGGCACTAACTGTAACCTCAACAAGATAATTTCAGTGCAAAGACGACATGACAAAGCATTCCCAAACTTGAATGTTCTGTTAAAATAGCTTTGCTTGTTAATTGTTGTAAATTGTGAGGAACAGCAACATCCCAAAATTCCGAACGTAATGAGTATACTGCGATCATGACACAGTGCAGGTTAATTTTCAGGAACTCCATCAGCTTCACAGGTTCTCCTGACTCTCGAGGAGACATTCCTTAACTCATTTAATTAATGTGAAGGTGACGGGAACATTTGGTGTCACATGTCCTTATCTTGACACAAATGGAACAAAAACTAGCATTCGCCCCAATCCATTTCCATTTCATGTGGAATTACATTTTTATGATGTGCACTCATTAGCCACGAAGTTGCCTTTTACAAGGGTTCTCAGCAGAGGTTTGTCTTTTAATTTAATTAACAATGCAAAATGACGGGCACTTATTTAAGGCCAAGGGAGAGCTTCAAGCGCATATTAAACATTAAAGTGTTGAAATCAAAGTATTAAACACATGGGGCCGGACTGCATGTCTGCATAAAGTGGAGTTGTTAAACGTTACGAAAACAGCTCACAGAATTGGCAAATGATTACATCTTCAAGTTTCAACTGTTAGGGCTGCGTAGGCGGGCTAAACCCTGATTGACACAACTTGCTTGCCACTGCGAAACTATTCAAATAAATGGCAACCCACAGGTGAAACGATACAAAACGGTCGAAAAACAGCGTGGTCCTTCTGCCAAGCAACAACTGCCTCTCGCCAGGAAGTTTAAATTTTTACAGCCATTCAACCACCAAACACAATAGGGACACCCACCTGCGAAATTCAGCACCCCACACACATTAACATAGAAATGGCTGCTACACATGACAACGGAGAGTATGCATTTCTGTTTCAGTGAAATATAAAGAACATATTTGTCAACTCACATTTGACGGAACCGAGTAGATCAGAATGGTGAATTTCTGTCTTGATTTGTTGCAACTGCCTGACTGAAATCAATAAATTTGTAAGAACAGAACAATTGAAATGTCTTTATTTCTTTGAGATCTGCCTCCTATCGTTGTTGAAGACAGATCGACTCACATAGCAGATTTCAAATAGGAGGTCAGCAGCAGCAGCGACAGCAGCAGGAGCTGAGGCCCTAACACACATTTGGCACAGGATAACAGGAAACTCACAGCTGTACAGCGATGACAGACTATCACCCTCTATGTTGACAGTTATGGAAACTTGGAAACTGGTCAGCAGTAACACCTTCACTGGCAGAACATGAGTGAGAAAACAGGGCCTATAATGATTGTAATGATAAGCCTGGATTGGAAACTGGTTGTAGCAGTAATCAAGAGAAATGGAGTTCAGGTTTGGAAACTGAGAGGCTGTGGGAGGGACATTGTCATCAGGAGGACATTGTCGGGAGGAAAATGAAAAAGGAAATGCATCGGATGGAGTGGGGGGACTGCATGGAAAATGATGATAACAGTTTCAATATTTGCTTGAATTGAGCTCATGAGGATACCAGCTAAGGTGGACCAGAGGACAAGAGGAGGATCAAAGAGGCAAGATTGAGATGGTTTAGCCATGTGAGGAGGAGGTACAGGGGAGGATGCTGGAGATGGAGCCGCAGGGTAGGAGGAAAATGGGTAGACCACAGAGAAGGTTCATGGATGTTGTTGAGGAAGACATGAGGACAATGGGTGTTACAGAGGATAGCTGGAGGAACAAAAAGAGATAGAGAAGGATGATCTGCTGTGGCGCCTCCCGAAGGGGGTGGCCAAACAAAGATTTGCTTGAATTTCTTCTGAACTGAGCCACAGCTCGCCACATGGATGAAGTTGGTGATCCATTTAAGTTCACAATTGCCCGCCGTGCTTTGTGTGTGCCCATCCTCATCACCTCGCCGTACTCAAAAGTAAAGCCAATAAACATGGAGTCTTTATCTTTAATTCATGCGGATGCTTCCTGCATTCATCTATGTGGCAATTGAAGCCAGGATCAATGTTAAGGCAAATCTGTCTCTCTAATTTTCCCCTCAAGATGGTGAAAGCATGGAAAATTATGATGAGACAGACAGGGACATGTCCATCTGCCACACCGGCCCTTCCTCTGTACTTAGTTTCATGTCATTCCTATTATGTGTGTGAAAAGATGAGTGGAGATAATGTTCCTGAGTGGTTGTGTGTGCACGTGCGTGTGCATGTGCGTGCAAGCGTGTGTGTGTGCGTGCGTGCGTGTGTGTGTGAATGCTGAAACCCATTAGCGTCGCCTGAAACGTTATCCTTGTAATTTGCCATAGGACAAGGATTGGGAAAATGACTTATTCCGATGGCCAGAATGCCTGAGCTGTTCTCATGTGCCGCCATCTCCCGTCACCATGCCGGATGTAAAAATCACCCTTGAATGGTGATTACTTGTGATGTGCAAATACTGCGTTAACACCTATCTGATAATGTGCCGCCATTTAAATCCTGGCTGCATATTTCCCATCCTGCCGTCCTGCGCGTGTTTCCCTTTCAGTGGCTCTGAAGGCCGTTTACAGCGGCTGTACATTTCAGTTCATGGGCCTCAATCATCTCCTCCCTCTCCTCAGTCTTTCCTTCCCTCTCCAGAGTGTGACAGACCGTGCAATCTGCATATATATTGCATGAAAACGATAAAGAATTAGCCCTGAATTTGTAACAATGAGCTCATATTTGTCAGTTTGTTCCTCTTATAATCCAACTCGAGCACAGATGTGCCTACTTATCAAGATATTAAGCTTGACTGTTTTGTACTCATCTATCGTCAATCAGGTCATCGCTACTATATTGAAAAAAACACTGTTCTTTGAGAAAAAGTTTTGGTTGTACCGGACAAGCTGAGGCAAGTACTATCTGTCAAAACATGATATATGTGAGAGCGGATGTGAACATATTGTTTAATTCATTGATGCAACTGCGTATTCTGGTGTATTCCGTTTATATTACAATTGTGTTAATCCATCAACGCACATGTGGAACATTTTTCCTGCCACACACTCATAAAAGAGGGAAAGCTACGGTGGCAGCTAAACATTCATTTCCAACAAACAGGTATAAATGATGCAGGAGCTCAGGAGAAGGATAATTTATATTGCTATCATATGAGTCCAATGGGAGCAGCAGCTCATGGATGGATGGATGTAAATCGCAACCTTTTTACCCTGGCCATGGCTTGGGATTTGTTACGGAGGCTGGAGGAAGATGTAAGGGAGTATAGAGGGGGCAAAGGCCAGGGAGGAAACCGTGAAGTCTTTATTCTGCTCATTGTGGTCTGTCATATTTGTGTTTTAAAGAGTTTTTTTTACTGAGTGATTCTAATTGACTTAAGTAATTTTCAAGGAGGCACAGAGTGGCGCCGGTACTGATAATGAGGATTGGAGGGTTGCAAGAAGAAGGATGCAGCAAGGAAGGTCGAACCTGAGCGATCGGCTCTCACGCGTATGCACAAAAGAATGATACTTCGAGAAATTATCCGGCATTCACCTCTCTAGATGTTTGTATCCTTCCTTGTAATTGATTGCACGCTTGTGTCAGACTCTAAAAGGTTATGAGGCATCTAAGGAGGAATAACCTTGAGTGGATAAATAAATAATAAATGTTTTCAGGCTAGATCTACTGATGCAGCGTGGAGAAACAATAAAAATACAAATTTGACATCTAGATTTTGTGCAGACCAAGTGCACCAATATAAAGCTGATATTCAGTTTTTGGCCGTACGGTTACGCTGGGACCATTGTCAGTGTCACGGTGACACCAGTCAGCTAGTAGATATTTCATGAATAACACCAAGCTGCTTTGCTTTGTGTGCTAAATCTACTACCACAGCTTCTGCATATCACACAATTATTTTTATTTATAACTTTTACTATTATTTCCATTATTTGACCTGGTCTGTTGATGTTCCAGCTTTATACTTGTGGAACAGGCATGTGTGTGCATGTGCGTATGTGCGCACACACACATGTGTACGCCCTTACCTATCCTAGCTGTCTGCGACTAAGGAACCAGCTGTCATATCTGATGAGGTGGCGTATCACTCATGTTTCCAAGATTTAATTAGCTGGGCTGAGGAAAAGCTGCCCTTGGGAAGCAAGTTTTTCTTTTTCTTAATTGGTGCATTAATTATACCGGGAAAGCACAATGTGTGTTTTCCCACTTGAAGGCTTGACACTATTCAAGTGTCTTGTAAAAGATTCTGTGTATGTGGGTGTGCCTGTGTGTGTGTGTGTGTGTGTGTGTGTGTGTGTGTGTGTGTGTGTGTGTGTGTATTTGAGAACAGTAAGAGGGTGACAGGCAGTGCTATGATGCATCTAATTGACTCACACATTTTACAAACTCGAGTTTTGCTCCTTTCATTGACCAGTTTTTCTTCATCTGTACTTGCACATTTTTAATCATAATGTCTTGAACTGACATCGAATTTGGTCTTTTCTGCATGTACAGACAGAATGTGTGTGTATGCATGTGTCCACATACAGGCAAAGACACATATAGTGATACATATAGGTACCAGAATATGTAGCGTCAGTAAGAATTGTGCACAGATATCAATGCAAATTTGGTACGGGACAAGTTCTTGCTCGGTAACATTAATAATAATGGAAAAAAAAATCCTTCATAGTTATTGAAAATATGTGGGAGTCTGATTGTGAGCTGGTGTTGTATCAACTCTTGGATAAGGCAAAGAATGATGTAAATAAATGAATGTGTGTGAGACCACACAAGTAATTCTCTTAACCAGTAAGGCCAACCACCGTTGGCAGGCTCACCGTGTTGATAAAATTACGGCCTTGACTTTTTTGTGCAATTTTACAATTATGCTGTGCAACGGCTTGTTAGCGTCCTTGAGGGACAAATCTTTTCCTATACCTCAGTTTAACTCAATAAACGGAATATTAAATACAAAAAACACATGTGCACATGAATGACATGACCAGCTTTAGAACAAACACACTCAGAAGAAGTAGTGACTAGTTTTCAGTTTTTAATCTTGATCTGAGGGATGAAATACACACCGCAGCACTGTGGAGTCACACTAGGGGCATGACCTCATATTCAGCAAGGTTCTGAAACATTTAGCCAACAATAATTTGTAAAGAAGTGCAGATTTGTATAAATAGCTTTGGCATAACTGTTACCAATAAACTGGTAACAGTTATGTTACGCCAGTAGATACATAATTTGTAGCATTTGTATGTCTGTTAGTGACAGAAACTAACAACACAACCTCATTTGAGTTACAAACTGAATGATTTGCAGGCAAATTGTATTTACAAGAGGTTGTTTTCCCCTTTGAAAACAATGTAAAACCAAAAATTTTCACTTTGTACTACAAAGCACTGAACAAATTGCTGCAACATTGTGGGGTGGTTAAAATAATGCCCGTGAGCCACAGAACGAGATAGTCACTGCTAATGTCAGCGTGTTTTCTGACTCAGCACTTCCCAGGAGGTCAGTAATGATGCACTTCACCTTTTCTGTTCTGATCGAAAGCCTGGACACGACCCACTTACGAATAACCCCCTTACCTCTCTTAGCAATGTCAAACTGCGTCCTCTCTGTGGGCTCAAACTTTCAAGGCCTACAAAAGTAGCAAATTTTGCAGAACATGGTCTTGCTGGGCATAAAAGATTAGAACATAGAATATTTCCGCTGAATGAACATCTGAGCCTCAGGAGTGAAACTAGAGGATTTCAGAGAGTTCCAAGGATATGTAAATTATATGATATACATATACAGTAGATACACACACACAATCTATATAGGTGAATTCTTTTAAGCCAGTGTCAAGGTGAATCACCCTCTTGAAATCCAGTGATAAGTAGCAAACTCTGATGCTGCTACTAAGATTTTCCAAACCATTTTTGCATCTCTGTGTGCAATAAGCTAAAAGTTGATATTTTTCTCATTATGGCAAAAATGAATTTAATTTAACTGCAATTCTGAAATAATTCCTTTGCCTTTTCATCACTGGCTCAGTCCACCGCAGGTGAAGTAATGTAACTTTGCTCCCCAGCTGCCTCTGTGTTACATTTGCATTAAATGAAAGCTGAAGATTTGCCTCAGTGCTCACACAGACTTATCAGTCATCCTGGAGCAAATTAAGCTCATTATCATCCACTAATGTGAGCCTTAAGGCTTCCTCTGGACTTTTTGGAACCCTGGTGAGAGGATGGTTACCCTCTGAAAAAGCACAAAGCCCGGTGACGCCTGATACGCTTGCTCCTGTCACACAGTGCCACAATGTTTTATCTGTGGAACAGCTGGAACAGACCAGAAGGATTCAAAGACACGACTGTACTTAAAACAGAGTACCCTTTAGAATATGCCTAACAAAATCAATAAGTTAAGTAAAATTCTGTGGCATGTCCAGGGCTGCGTCACGCAGTGACATCACTCTGCAGAAACCAGGGGCTGAGCCATTGAGTAGGACTTCTCAACCATGGCGAATGCAGCCATGCTTCGTTACATTTAACCTGCGAGCCAACACACACACAGACACACAGACACAGACACAGACACAGACACACACACACACACACACAGGCATAGCCACTTGCTTCACATCTTGACAGCCTGAGCCCCGTGTAATTTAACTTTTGCGCTGACGCTCAAAAGCAGAGATGGAGCATCTTCAAATCCTTTGTTGATTCTGTTCACAAGCTGAAGTGTTATGACAGCGGCAATCTATGTGGTGAGGCCTGTAACCTAGAATCCTGAATAGAAATGTAAGGAAAATAAAAGGGTGGAAAGCCTCTTTTTCATATTCATGGAGCGTGACTGCATATTTCAAGCGAGTATTTACCAACAACTCTTGCCCCAGACAGGACATGGCTTTTGGAGAATAATCCTTTATTGTGTCTGTGCAACCAAAGGAAGACCAGAACCGAATTTCCTCACCGAGTTTTTCCACATCAGGCCCAGTATGTGAGCTACTTCTTCAAAGTGAGGGTATTCTGAGAGAAAAAAAACATTTGGTCAGGTAATTATTGCATCAATATTTGACAGGACGTCTGGAATTCGATGGATGGTGAGAAAATAAATCAATGCTGTACACCAGGGGTCACCAACACGGTGCCCGCAGGTGCCATGTTGCCCGCAAGGACCACATTAGGCGCCCACAGGCCTGTTCTAAAAATAGCGCCACTCATCAGTAAGCTGCGTCTGAAATCTTATTTCATTCTTTTGCTATTTAAAAAAAAATCACACTGACATTTATGCAGATTTTAAAATGACAATATCCTAAAACTGTGTTCATTATTCATGAAGTTTAGATAGGTTAAGCTGAAGTTTGACCAACTCCTATTCAATTTTTAAATATGTTAGTTGATTTTCTTTAACATTACATAATTGATAACTTTTTGAAACATAATGCAAAATAGTGCATATTTGTTAAAAAGGCCTGTTAGTGGCTATAAAAAATGGGACATTTTTCCTATTAAATGGAGTATGCAATTGATCATTTGAAAATTTAACAGTTACTGAGATTAACAGAAATAAAGTGCTGAATACTGATATCTTTTTCCCACCTTGTTGTCATTGTTGATAATTGTGAGAAATCATAAACGTGATCAGTGTTTTCACATAAATGAGTATCACTAATCATTATTAATAACTTTGCGCAAATTGAGGAAATGTGTTATTTCAGAAGAGCGTATCAAACTGATAGCCCTTCGTATGACTCAGAGCCCATGAAGTAGCCATCGGCTTCTAAAAGCTTGGTGAGCTCTGCTCGACACCTATGACGAGTGCAGTTTCTAATGTTTCCGACCTGTGAATCGAAGAATTCAAGTGTTTGAATCTGTGCTGTAAGTATTGTGGGTATGTAGGCAAAAGCATTATGCCCTGATGTTGCTTTGACAGCATCCCAAAAATCCCCCAAATTCATAAAAAGATTCAGAACACACCGCAATGATAATGAGCCTCAGGATTTCTAAGAGCAGCTGCAGACTTATTCTCAAAATGTCTGAAACAGAGCGATGCAGTGGGTCATTGAGTGGCTTTGCAAAGGCCCAGGCTTTATTTTCAGAGTTAAAAACTGCAGAGGGCTCAGTAATGAACCCCACATCACATCTATTTTCAACCCTGCTTTTGTCAGACTGGCATGTTTCTTACAACTCTTGTGAAATCACCAAATGGTATTTCCACATGTGGTAACAAGGAACAAACACTGTCACAGTTTGTTTTCTCGTTCATGTCTTTTTATGGGTTTTGAGGGTGGTTGTACAGGGTGAGATCGGAAACTCTTGCACAAAGACACACAGCCTGCTGGCACAGCCTTTTTAACAGCAACACCAAGATGCCTACATGTCATGCAGAGAGAAAATTGTTGAAAAAGTGTTGAGATAATTTGCAAACAGGCTTGACCTGCAATTGTGAGAATATTGTACAAATACAAACCAACAACAGACACATCCTAACTGTGTGCACAGCTTTCTTGATGATGAAGGAACACTTCCAAACAGCCTTGAAGAATAAAGAAAAGGGAAACATCTTTTGGAGAGTTGATGCAAGGAGAGCCTCTTCGTCCGGGAATAGCGAGTGAGCAGTGGGAACCACGGGCAGGAGAATGGAATAATAAGAGATAAAACACTGTGGGACATAGAGGGAGACATTCCCTAACTGCGCAGAGTCCAAGTCCTGCAACCTGCATAAGGTATCAGCATGACAATATGATGATTCCTCAGAAATGATGCATTTCAGCATTTAATCACCCCCGAACAATTTCTAAACTGTATTGTGAAAGCATTCTGCGTCCTTCACACACACACGCAACACTCTCATTACTCAGTTGGTCCTTGCTGTCTCTGAGCTCAACAATAGGAACTTCAACTGGAGGGAGCAGAAGTTCTCCAGACCAGACTTTTGTCTGCCAACAGATGGAGACTATTTGAAAACTGCCAAGAAATTCGCCCCAACATTGTGATCGAGCTCCAGCTCAGCTGGGAAGGATAAGTGAAGATCCAACAGTCTTGTCATGTTCCATTAATACACCCCCACCGCTTTCGTCTTCTCACTTCATTTAAAACTACACCATGCCGGTAGCCGTCTAATGCAATTCGTCATTATCAAGTGCACCCCCTGTCGACGTCTTCTCTGTGCATGCTCTTCGATGTATTCATCTCTCAGCAAGCTGCAATTGCTGTTTACGGACACAAACACGTTGAGAAAATGTTGATGTCTGATCACCGGCAGCCACAAAGCAAGGAACACATAACAAAGTGAGACACAAGATATAAAGAAATGTGTATCGATACAAAATCCCCCCAATAAATCTCTTTCATTTTGCATCTTGAAAATTTTTGAGTCACCTGCATCACTTGATATCTTCTTCCTCTGTGTAGTTTGAGAATCTTTGATGAAGGTAGAATTGTTGCGCATCTGCCAAATATTTCACATCACAGGCTGTTGAAATTTCAGGAGGTAATCATGGTACACAAGCGAACCACTGTGTGTACAATGACTCTCAAAGTCAAATATTAGATGTCTGGTGATGTAAAGCAGAAAAGCACTTTCCCTTTGATGCGCGAGTCAGTCGGTACACGCTGCTTCTGTTGGCCACTGTTTACGTGGAACAAAGCTCGGCAGTGAAAAGCAAATACGTCAAAGAGATTTCAAACTCATACCCAACAAGCAAATTGTATCCTCCATGATTACGTCTCTCACTGCTTTTTCCATTAGTCCTTCTTTTATCCTGATAACGTCACACAACTTGGATGCAAAGCTTTTCATCTCCAGTTCGTCTCTGCACCACTGTCGTGGCTTGTTGCCACCGCATACTTGTCACTGTTTGTCTATTTGAAGTGTTCTTTTCTCCACCTGTTTATTCATTTTTCTTCTATATACCATGATGATCACATTAAGCTATTCTCTTGTGGGGATGTTGTGTTAAACAAACCTCTCAAGGTAAACACAGCACAGACAAATATCTAATTTATGCAGCTTTTAACTTATTCTCAGTTTTAATCAAAACACCTTGGTGACAGTCATGCAATACATAAATTGGATCTTAATTCAATTGTGATTAACTCGTCCTTTTCCACATGCATAATGACTTTCTATAACTGAGACACAAAATTCTGAGATCACAAATGAAAGCCTTAAGGATCTTATTTAACGTTAATCATTTTCAATGTCTTTGTGAAGAAGCTTTGTCCCCCCTCTGCTCCCACTTCTCATATTTCCATTCAGCTGAGTGAAGTCATCAAGATCAATCCATCGATGGCATGCCACCAAAAGTGGAAAGAAATATACCTCTTTGGATTCTCTTACAGCATGTCATGTCTGACACTCAACCAGATGCACATGATCAACCCACCAAGTAGTAAGAGATTGTTTGAAAATTTGTGAAAATGCTCAACAACAATTCTATTATTTTGAGTTTGGAGCACTGTTGTGTTAATTACAACAAGTTAATGAAGCAAATCACTTTAATTGCTTCGTGTCATGCAAGCAACAATGTGCCATTCAGATATCGCTCAATGCTTTTCTTGTAGTTCCCCTACCTGCCCCTGTCCCACAACAGCACAGAGGAGCAAGCGGAAGGCCTTGGATACGGTGAAACCAGACATGATCGCTATATAAAAACTGAGGAAACGTATATTGGTTGATATTAAACTGTCCACATTTAAGAGCACAAGTGATGAATTGTGATTATTTCTGCGTGGTGTGCTCACACTACTCTGGGAAGTGCAGCTCAATGCAGAAACTAGAGGACACAGACATTGACAGATGTTATTAAACACGTTCTCATTAACCTAACAAGATGTGTTTGGTCTTGGTATAACTGTCAGAAGATACAAGGTGACGAGGATTCCAATGTGAGGCAGTGATGTTTAACGAATCAACATGCAGCGGGCTTCTCTAATAAGATTCCGTGATCAAACATTGCGTACAGACAGGTTGCCACGGAGGCAGAGCTCGTCTGTGTAAATAGACAGAAATACGTGATGAGATAAAGCCCCCCATATCCAGCGCACAAACTCGTAAAACACTGACAGCTATTTTACACGCAGTGTGGCTCTGCTACCTGTCACATGGAGAAGAGGCGGTTTCCATCTTGTGAGGATTTTCATTTAGCTCGGGCAGGAAGATGTGCAGAGTCAAATGATATCATTTAGATTTCATGACGTGTGATGGTTTCGTATTTGAGAAAGAAAAAAAAAAGGTCTGCTTACGCACATCCATGAGCCAAGATGATCAGAGTAATTTCCAGATACACGGTATATTACCACCATCCATCTTTTTACAAGTACCGTATTAAGACGATTGTTCAAAGCTATTTACATGGTGCTCCTCCTTGAAATCAATAATCCTATCAGGATTCTTGTTATTTAATATCAACCTGGTGCACAGAAAGTCAATGTGCAGTGCTTGGCTGAGTTGGTAGCAGTGCTCGAGAGCGTGAATATTCTTAAATCAAAGGTTGTAAACATGCAACACCACATGGTTCCTCATCTCCGTATGGGGGATAGTGAGAGCCTCAGATGAAACATCGCACTCGTGTACCAGGACTTAAGAGGAGCGAGATCTAAGCGCACAGTCATGGCCCGAGTCTGCTGCTCCTCTTCGTTGTGTACTCAAATGTTGTGATTTATTTATCCACGTTCAGCCGACAGTAATACAGCACTGGCGGTTAGCCCTCGTTTTTTGTGTTCCAATAGAGTTCAGCTGTGACAACCTCTCTCACTGACCTCCATGTTTGTATTTACTGTTACAGCAAATGAATGCTGAGATGAAGGGCAGCATAACCCAAACAGCACATCGAGGCACAGATGTTGAGATGATGAACCAACTACGTGTGAAAAAGAATCCATCAATGAAACAGCGACGGTCTCGTTTGTACTACTGTACAGAACCTGAAATTAATGAAACGCAAAGATGACAACAGTCTGTACACTAAACAGGACGTTAACTTCTCAATGAATCTGGATGTAGCAGCTGCAAACCAATTCCGACAGCGGTGCAATATGAGACATAAAAATAAGTTTTTGTTACTGTTGTAGAGGGTATTCTCCTGCCACAGCGGCTAAGTAGGTAGCCATGGCAGCCCAGATTTCCCTCTCCCACATCCCCTCTTACTCTTTCAGGATATCCCATGACTTTACCAAGACAGATGGGACATCTATTCCCTCAAGAATATTCTGGACCTGCTCCGTGGTCTCATGGACATACCTGAAACACCTCTCCAGGGAGGCGTCCTGATTATATTCCCGAACTGCCTCAGCTGCCTCTGTTGCTGGTTTAGTATTTTACACGGATAGTGAGCGCAAAGGAGGCTGTTTCTCCTTCATGTTGATTGTTTCCTTGTGTACCCATCAGTGATTCAGTGAGTAGGGTGACGGACAGGAACAGTCTTGACAATAAGAGGTACGAACATCTTTGCAGGAATCAAAAACAAAGAGGGCAGTTGGCCGCAAGGTTTTTAATTTGGTTTCATTAGCTAAGTAATTGCATCAGGAATGTTCATAATGAACTGTAATTACTTGTGCAGGTCTAAATGAGAAAATCAGTGACGGGCAGCGACGGGCAAAGGGAGAGTTCAAGCATGCTGCAGGTGACTCTCCTCGGGGAAATTTATACGTCTAATGACTCAATATTCATATTTGGTTGTTTGACTTGAACAAGGATAGAGAGAGGAAAAAAAGCAGCGGCATTATCGCTTCCTCAAGGTACTCCAGGCATTGTTGTCGTCTTTTTCTTTTCTTTTCTTTTTTTTTGTTCTCACGGGTGTTGTTTTTGTGAGACAGCATCTCGCCACAGCCTTCCATCCTCGCCCCATGTGTGATTTTTTTCCCTCACTGCACTTGTGTCCAGACACCCTGAGGGTAAAAGCCCTGTGGTGTCCGCAGCCTGGCTGGCCCCCCTTCATCTCCTCGGGCTTTGTGTCTTTGTGTACCCTCGTCCTTGTTAGGCTGTCAGAACGTGAGATTAGTCATTCAATCAGAGTGGGAAGGACTCGCACTGCAGGTAAAACTCTCGTTGAAGGAGGCTCCTCTCCGGCACCATGTTTCCTCAGATTGGCTCCTTCCTTATCGACACCAGACGTTGGCATCTTCCCCTCTTGGCCCTGCTTTCCTGTCACCTCAATTGGCTCTCATCTGAATTAGTGTCATCTCCTCACATTACTCTTAATTGTCAGAGTGACTCGTTTCTAGGCTCCTCTAAATTCCCCATCCTGCCATCTCCAACCTCTAATACCTACAACAATCAAATGTGAGCCTTATCTGACCTTAAACTTTGGGTATAAACAGATGATCTGCCTACGTATTAATTCTACACTGTTATATTACCTGTAAGCCCTAAAATGACACAACCCCCACCCACCC
>OMPJ01012265.1:0-31966 GCA_900312935.1 Carapus acus
TCCAATCCAGGGTCACCACTGTGTCGTTGATCTGGCTCACGATAGAGCGAGGGGCAGAGGGGGGGCCTGGGGAAAGGTCAGGGGTCAGCCAGGGCAAGGACCGCTCAAGAGGGCACAGCTTCATGCAGAGGGGTCATTTGGTGCTATGCTAAGCTATGCCATGCTACGGGCTCCCAAAAGTCTCCGGTCACTCTGCCCGGCTATATGTGTCTTACCAGTACAAGCAGCTTGAGCAGGGTCAGAGTCAGGCCTGTAGTAACCATGGAGACATGGGCAGTAGGCAGATCCTGGGATACGTGTATTGCTCCTTGGTGGACACGGGGCACAACCACCAGGTCCTGATCCTGCCTTGAAGTGTCCCGAGGGACAGGCTGTAACATGACGTTAAGTTAGCAAGAAACAACCAAGGCCTCCGATCGACTGTGTGCTGTCTAAAGCCACAAATATAGAAAAAGACACAGAGACACAGGCAGAGAGAGACAGAGATGGAGGGTGAATGGAGACAGACAGACGGACGGACGGATGAGGGAGGAGTACACACGCAAAGGAATGAGGACAATGAGAGACAGGAAGTGACCTTGGCTTCAACAGGAAGTGGAAACTGCTGTCATGATGTCATCACTGCTAATCCCCCGCCAAGCGAAGCTAGTGCCAGTGTTTGTGTGTGCGCACGTGTGTTTGTGGTGTGCAAGTGTGAGTAACTCACACAACCAATCGATCAGAACACAGCTGGCACGCAGCTTGATGCTATTGTCAGGCTGGAGTACCGGTTTGTAAAATAAACAAATACACGTGCACACATACACACAGGGAGATACACAAACTCCCTCTCTCACAGAGGTAGATTAAGCACCAGGAGTTGACCTTTACCCCTTTCACTCAACTAGGCTTTGCTAAAGCCCCCTCCCCCGAATGAGTGTGTGTGTGTGTGTGTATGTGTGTGTGTGTGTGTGTGTGTGTGTGTGTGTCAGCGGGGTTAACCAGGAGCAGAGGCAACCATGCTGGTGTCTCTGCAGCAACACTTCCTGATTCCCTTCAGTTGAACTTTGACCTCAGAAAATAACAGGAAGGTCCAGCCACAAGTGCGCTGGAGTTCATTGAACACACACACACACACACACACACAAAGAATCTTAAATTTATGGATATGCTGTGTGTGTGTGTGTGTGTGTGTGTGTGTGTGTGTGTGTGTGTGTGTGTGCGTGCGTGTGTCTCACCTCTGCACCGCAGGTCTGACCCGCCTGACTCATATCCGGGGCGACATGCACAGCTGGATGTTGGCTGCCCCACCCACTGTCCATCTTCGCCGCAAAGCATGCTGGGAGGTCGTGCCTGCTCACCGGGTGGAGTCAGAGCGTTCTCCACACACACACCCTGAGCCTGAATCCGCGCAAAACACACACACACACACACACACACACACAGAGGACTTGTTTACATTTAATTCATGTACTTCATTAACAAATGGCCACACCACTGTTGTTTATTTCTAGGCATCGTCATGGTTACCTGCTCCACAAGTGAATGCGGCACCGTCTCTGGGAAGGAGGCGAAGGCGCGGCGGAGAGGGGGGCACTTCCTGTAGAAGACGCGCATGGACAGCAGCGCCATGCAGGCTCCTTGGCTCTGAAAGGCGAAGTACAGCCCGGCGGCCTGCAGGGGCCCCACCCTCAGCAGCTTCACGTTGGAGCGGCGTTCGCCTCCACGCCGCAGCAGATGGTCCGCAGCCACCGTGGCCACCTTGGAGTAAGGGTTCTCCATCCAGGCTGGGTGTGTGGCGGTGGCCTCGTCAGCATCGGATTGGTAGTAGAAGAGGTTGAAGGTCTCCTTACAGTGTCGTTGGTTCAATCCGGAACATTCCATCATGGTGAAGCTAAGGGGACGCACGCATCAAATGTGTGGTTAGGCTGTCCTGGCGCGCACAAGGAGTCGAGCTAAATGTCCAACTGACGGACAACCAACCGAATCTCCACATAGAGAACAGTCGCCGCTTTGCGCGGGATCCAGCGAGTCCTCAGCCAGTAGGAGGACGGGCTGTCGGGGGTGCAGATCTGATACGTCCGCACGCTGTTGGACTCATCGTCCAAGCCGCTGACTTCCTCCCACTGTGAGAGACCAACAAGACAGGAGAGGGCAACAGGAGGGAAAGACAGAGGGAACAAAGGCGGTCCTCAGTTAGTGTGCTTTAGCGCTTTAGCATGAAGCTGTGAGCCACAAGCTAAGTCTTGTTTACCTGAGGGTCGTCAGCGGGATGATTGCTCCAACGAAGGTCAGAGGTCTCCAGTTTGGTGTTCATCAAGACCTCTGAGAGAGAGGGAGGGACGGAAGGAGGCAGAAAGAAACTGACATCGGTACTTAAGTGATGCAGGAGGGAGGACAGGAGAGGAGAAGCAGGCTTAACCCTGACACACGCACACAGACACACACACGCACGCACAGACACACAAACTCTTCTTTTGAGTGAAATCAGCCTCTCAGCCATGACTAATATTGTACAATCTGCTCCAGACAGGGGAGGATGAGAAGGCTTAACCCTCACACTCACACAAACACACGCGCACAGTCTTCGCCATCAAAGCGTGTGTGCGCACGCGTATGTGTGTTTACGTGTGTGCGTGCACAAGGGGTCTGTCGTTGGACTGATTTGACCTCACCCAACCCAAGAAGTCTACAAATCACCCAAAAGGAACGTGAATGTGGCGAGAACCAGAGACCGATGTGACGATGGACAGGTCTGACCCCGGAGTGAGACCGGTCTCAATCTGGTGTCAGGTTGTGTTCACATATGGCATTTGCGCTATTCGTTTTAGTCAAAATGAAAAGTGTCAGATGGCATTACTTCCTCTCCGTATTGGCCAGAAATATCTGGGGGAGGAGTCACTGACTCAAAGCAAGGGAGAAACACACACACAGACATACACACACAGACACACACACACACACACACACACAGAGTCCTTCATTCCTCTACTGCCATGGAGCGGAACGATAAAATGGCAGACTGAAAGCTATAATTACACACAAGCACACACACACAGACACGCACAAACACAAAGCCTATTTAATTCCCCATGTCGGCTAATTAAAACGAGAAGCGACTGAAGTAATCGACGAAAATCGAAGGCAGAACAGAGCTCCACTTAAAGGAAATGCACTGTTTATATGAAAACACACACACATACACACATCCACAGCAAGTTAACATCACAGTCGGAACTAATTATCTGTGTGTCTATGTGTAGAGAGTTTAGAGGGTCTATTCGCATGTAAACCACACACACACCATGTAAACAGTCTATCAGTGTGATAAGAGTGCATGACGCTGACACGGAAATCGCCATGACAACACTGGTGGGATGTTTACATAAGACACTTGCCCCGACTTTGAGTGTGAGTGTGTGTGTGTGTGTGTGTGTGCGTGCGTGAAAGAGAATGTGTGTGGTCTCATACGTCAACTTGTCATTCGATTAACTTTTAAAACTTTTCCGAGGAAATTAGATTAAATAAAACAAGGCGAGTCCTTCTTAAGGCCTCAGTGTAATGATCAGCAGACCTGCCTCGCTCCATGTTCTGTGCCTGTCTCCGCACTGACCAGGGTGGACACAACAGGACAGTTACTGACATGAGCGATCTGTCCTGGGCCAATGGCCCGATTGACAGCTGCCCGATGAGCTGAAAGTTGCTGTTAGGCCACATCCACTGCAGCCAATCAGAAGGTTAGCGCTTGTGTTTGATTGGCTGATTGGACTAGATGTTGTGGCTCCTTGATAGGCCGAGAGACCAAAAGGCTGTCCTGCTGCGTCCGGTCAGAGGGGTCGACGTGTCTTTCACCCCTGGTATGTAGGAAACTCAAATGCCCCTTTCACCTGGTTACCATGGAAATGTCTTGACACTCTGACAAGACCACCAACATGGGACTTCCAGTCTCCTTCTCTAATCCACTTCCACTCAGACCCACTGATTAATGTTTTGGAGCATCACTCTCATGCGCGCACACACACACACATACACACACACACACACAGTTCTCCATAACAGCCACTTTAATTGTGAAGCAGAAAGGCTGTCTGCCTTGCTTTAACAGCACACACACGCGCACACACACACACACACAAGCACAAGAACACACCTGCTAATTAATGCAGGCAAAACGTACACAGCGATGAGCACAATAGCCACTTGTCTGTCTCTATAATAACTGGATTGTCAGTGTATTATTGACTCCTAATCACAGGGGAAACACTTCCTGCGTGTAAGTGTATGTATGTGTGTGTGTAAGTGTATGTGTGTGTGTATGTATGTGAGAGATCCAAGAAATGCCTGACGGCTAGTTCTTCGGATTTTTGATCAGAAGTGTATCACATGCGCTTTGCGTACATACTGTAGATACAGTCAGCACATTGTGGTGAAGCTATCCGTCTGTTCCTCTAATGCTGACCTCTGACCTTTGAGATCTGACCACACAGTGAACTATGGTCGCGGCCCTACAGACGGGATTTCCCCGATCATGGTGGGATCAGTGCGGGCTCAGACTCATAAAAACCTAGAGGAAAAACTAGACAGTGCTCAGTGGGTGAACAGTTTCTCTGCAGCTTTCCTGCTTAATTCTGCTGAACCTTCTCACGCCAGGTTTCGAAAAAAAAACAGTATTAAACCGAATTCTATGTATTCAATCTGTGTCTTTATACTATGATAAAAACTCCTATCTTTATCTTCTATGGTGATGACTAGTCTGATAAGAAAAGGTCAATATTGTGTCCATACGCCTGGTGAGCTACCATCCTCCCACATCTCTGGAAGGTCCCTCTCCAGTTCTTCACTGTCACAAAAGTTTGTTTCTTCCTTTCTCTCTAATGATTTGCTTGTGTGAAAGTCAAACACATGTTCTTACCTTCTTCTGCAACGCAACCGGTCAGCAGGAGCAACGGGAGGAGGAGCAGCAGGATTCCCGAGGAGGAGGCCCGTGCAGCGGCCTGGGGGCCCGCGGGGACCCGCATCCTCGGAGCCTCCATGCTGCCTGTCCACATCTACAGCTCCGGTCCCGCTTAAAACCGATCCGTTGTTGGGATCAGTCAAACATACACTTATCTCCGAAGGCTTGGAAAAGTGTGGGGGAGTAGGAAACTCCTTAAAATCCGTAGAGTAAAAAAGTGAAAACTCCCTTTGTCTCTTGTGACACAAGAAAGATGTTAAACTGTAAAAAGTTGGGATTCTTGAAGTCCGCCCAGTCCTCCCGGCGCTTGAGAGGTTTTCTCGTGAGCGTCGCTCCTCTTCATCTACCAATTCCTTCACTTTTCCTCTTTCCACCCGACCTCCTCCACAACACACAGCGGGGCGCGGCAGCCTCTGCCGCCGAGAGAGAAGCTTGTTGCAGCGGCCTGCATAAGGAGGACGGGTCGGTGAGTCGAAAGGGGTGGAGGGGTTGACCGAAACACACAAGTGCGCGCGCGCGCACGCGCTCACACACACGGTCTCAATACACAATCACTCAGGTGCACGCGTCACACACACAAACACACACACTCACACACCTCACAGATGAGAGATCCATGTCAGCGGGCGCAGCAATATCCCGGACTCCATCTCTTTCGCCCCCCGTGTTGACTTGTCCCTTTGTCCCGCCGGTCTGTCTCGCTCGGGCTTCTATGTTGGGACATTCTTCAAAAGATTAGAAGCAACTCATCGCGGCAGCCGAGTGGAAAACTCTGCGGGACAAAGGGGGCAGCGAGTCGGCCAAACTTTTCTCTCCACTTCGCCCTCCACCTCTGGAGGGAGTCTGCGAAGCCCCGCCTACTCCAACTGTGATTGGTCAGTGCATGGCTTTGTGGGCGGAGCGTAGCAGAGAGTGACAGCCCGATGCTCAGGAATGTGAGCGGTGTGTCCATCTACCCCTCTGCCGATCCCAGTACAGTATCGTGTTGTCAATGTTGACGCCAAATCTTTATTGTTATTTTTATGATTGTTGTGATTATTATTCTTTACTGTTGTTGTTGTTGACGATGATGATGACGATGCCGTAGCTTCTGTTGTTATTGAGTCCCACGTGCACTGCGGTAGATGGCTCCTTCGGTGACATCAGGAGTATTTTCCAGCAGTGTGTGTGTGTGTGTGTGTGTGTGTAAAGGTCTCCTGAACAGAAGGTGTAAATTTCACACCCCAAGGCTCATAAAAAAGTAGGTGAGGGAGAGAGAGAGACGGAGAGGGAGGACACAAAAGGAGATAGAGAACGGCAGGACAAAGAGAGAAAGAGGGAGGGACGGAGAGAGAGAGGAAGAGAAAGAGGGCGAGAGACGGAGGGAGAGGGAGAGAGAGAGAGAGACGGGCAGATTACACTGTTGTGTGATCATAGTGATGTCACATCTCTTTTGGGGATGAAAGGCAACTGGTATCGCTTGGGAATCTCTCCCTCTCCCTCCCCCCATTTGTCCCTCACCCTCTCTCTCTCTCTCTCCCTTCTCCCTCCATCCCTCTCTGTGAAGGGGATAAAAGAGAGGTGTTGGGTATCGCCCCACCCTCATCTCCCCCTCTCTCCCCTTCATTGTCGTCTGAGGTGTCAACGACAAGCGAGTCGCCTTTCATGCCGAACAAAACAAGAAAGGAGGGAGAGCGGGAGATGAGAGGTGCAGCGGGGGGCAGGCCTGGAAGAGAAGGGAGAAACAGAGAGAGAGAGAGAGAGAGAGAAATTAGCAAATTGAACAGAGAGAAAGGGAGAGATCGTGATCTAACATACAGGTGAAGATGGAAAGAGGATGGCGGGAGAGCCGCAAGGGGGAGGGGTGGGGGTGCGAGGGAAACCAGGGGAGCAGTTTGCGCTCATGTGTCAAACGACAGGAGGAAGGCGGGATGGAGAGGGGCGATCGACACGCAGGTGTTGGAGGAAGAGAGACAGAGAGAGAGAGAGAGAGAGAGAGAGAGGAGTCCACACGTTGTGCGGGACCGAAGCAAGACGGTGACGTCAGTAGGGACGTTAGTGAGCCTGAAGTGCCTCGTGATGGGGTCCCCACCAGCCGACTGGCTGAAACACACACATACACAGACACACACACACACATCCCATTTGACAGTTGACGGGCTGAATTTCACAGATTGATGAACACATTCTCTCCCCTCTCCTTCGTACCCCCCTCCCAACTTTCCTGCCCTCCCCCTCTTCCTTTTCTCCTCGTCTTCTTTTGTCAGTCAGTATCTGTCTTCCTCCATCTTCCCCTCTGTCTCCCGCAGCCACCTCGCACCTTTGTGCTGATTGCACCTCCTCGTCCTCACCACCTTTGCACCTCTCAACAACGTCTCCCGCGTCCTCTTTGTTTTCAACGCCCACCACGTTGAACTCCATACATCTACGTCCTCTCCTCCGATGAATCTTTACACCTGAGTCCTTAAAACCAAGAAACACACACACACACACACACACACACACACACACACAGAGGGGCGCCTGGCTCAGGTCAGCGTGGAGGACACCATGCAGAGAGGAACACCGAGGAGTGTGTGTTCACCGAGTCACTGACCTGACGCAGCTGTCACATCAATGGCAGTCCAGGCCCATCTCACACGCGATATTGCACTCAAGCGCCTTCTGCTGGACACAGTGAAAATGTCTCTCCGCTTGTCATAATGGAAACTTGTTTGGAAATTTGTTTGAGATCGCCAAAATGTACGTTAAACCTGAACATGATCAGCATCTCTGATCAACAGTCTAAATGGCTGGCAGTCAGTCGTACAAATCTCCACCTGTCTCTCTCTCTTCATGCAGACAGGCAGTGTTGGATGCCCTTGCACTCATACGGAAACAAGCCCATCCCCTCCACATCATCACCACAGTCACCCCAGGACAATAAAGGTCAGCGCAGGAAGTCAGCTCGGCAGCACTTCCTGTTCTACGGCTGCTGAGCGCGTGTACGGAAGATTGTTTTTAGTATTTGTTTGAACTCATAAAAGCTAGCCAATGTCAAAATTACGCTTGGGCAAGACATCGGTTCCCTTTCAGATCAAAATGCTCCCCTGGTGCTGAGAAGCCTATTGTTCCATGAAAATTATGATGAAAAAATTCCAGGTAACTTCCCTCTGGTACTAATAAAGTGTTTCAAGGTTCCCCACATCCCCACAAGTTGAATACTAAGAATGATCCAAGAAGACAAGAGCTTTGTAATAAGCAGATAGCAGCTGAGCGGCATGGGAAGGTCTCTAAACTGGTAGCAAGACCCGCCGTGATGTTTGGTTCAGAGACAGTGGTGCTGTCGAAGAGACTTGAGTCTGAGCTTCAGGTGGAAGAGATGGAGAGGGTGAAGTTTTCTTTGGGTGTGACCAAGGCATATCCAGGCAGGATAATAAAGGAGATCATCAGGGGAACGGCTAAGGTGGAGCCATTTGGGCATAAGGTCAGAGAGGCAAGATTGAGATGGTTTGGTCATGTACAGAGGGGAGGTAGTAGATGTACTGGGCAAAGGATGATGAAGATGGACCTCCCAGGTAGAAGGAAAAGAGGAAGAGCACAGAGAAGGGTCATGGATGATTTTAAGGAGGACAATACTTTAGGTATTTCAGTGGATGATTGGAGAGACAGAGGCAGGTGGAGACAGACGATGCAGTGGTGAAACATGAAAGGAGCAGCCAAAAGTAGCTATCAAGGGAAAAAAATTGAAATAAAACTGACGAGCCTAGAGTGAAAAAATGGATTGAACCTTTTAATAACAGAACAACATTTACCAAAAGACACGGCAAGGTGTGAGAGTATGTGTGCTTTCAGTGTGTGGAGACTTTGGGTAGCTGATTGCCGAGGATGACCCGTCTTTCCACTCCGTCCTCTGAAATGGAGGCCAGTCTCACTACACCACCACTGGAGCCGTCTCTCTCCATAGCCAGGGTGAGAGCTGAGAGACAGGGCAAAGACACAGACAGGTTAGAATAAAAAAAACAATCAAGAGCATGATGGGACAGACTGATGACACGGAGAGAATGACTAAGGCAGGTGCAGTTCCCAGCATGCCTTGCTCTGGACCGTACCTGTTGCAGCCAGCTCCAGACACTGGTCTTTGCTCAGCCCTGGCTTGTAGTTGGAGTCCATAAAGCCGTAAACATAAGTGCTGCCGCTGCCACCGACTGCCACGGGCTGCCTCACCAACATTCCTCCAATAGGGACGCAATAGACCTAAGAGTGCATAGAGAGAAAGAGAGAGAGAAATTAAGGGGGGACAAGGGAGAAAAGACCAAAGGAGGTTCAGACCAAAGGAGGTTCAGCCCCAGATGTGAGTGGGGGTGTATCTGTTCACCTGTCCGCCCCTTCTCCTGTCCCAACCAGCCACCAGGATGCCCGCTGTCAGCTCCTCTCTGTAGCGGTAGCAGCTTGCCTTGAACAGATTGGCAGCCGTCTCCACCAATGGAGGCTCATCCAGCTCAATGCTGTAGTTGAGGCCACACACACAAAGACAATTGCCAATTGAGAATGCCAATAAAACCATTCATTTTTTAAGTGTCTTATGTATGTGTTTATTCATAACAGTGTACCTGTGGAAACCAAGCTGGTATGTGACCACATCAGCGATGGCCTGAGTGTCAGCAGCAGACCCAGACCTGGACACAACAAAGCATTAAGACCAAGCAACACCAACCCCTCCCCGTTGAAAAGGAACTGTGCAGAAAGAGCCTCACCTGCAGCAATAAATGCGGTCGTGGATCCGGGTCAGTTTGTCTGTGACTCTGTTAGCAATGTAGGCCCTGTGTAACAGAGGGAGGAAAGATTTTGCAGCATTAAAGAGCATTTCAACATTGATTTGGAAAGAGCTCATGACCCTCTTATAGTTTGGAGAATCAGATCGCCATTGCTGTTAAGCATACACTTTAGGGCTGCACACCAACAAATCTCAGAGAGAAGGGTGCCACAGTCTCTTGAGTGGGCTGAGATCTTTAATCACTGCTGTGGGATTCTATGAGTCTGCCATAGATTGACACACTCTGATGCTGTGTAGGGGGATACGGCAGGCGCAGCCGACAGTAATGAATCAAAAGATTCAAATAAAGCATCTGATCAGAAGGTGTCTCTTACTCACCCGGTGGTCGTACGGGAATCGGCACCGATCACAACTCCTCCGTCATACTCCACCGCCATAATGGTGGTCTGACAGACACAAATAAACACGTTATCGCCATTCCGTTGGTACTAACAAGACTACACTAATTGCATTTTCTCTCTCTCCTGAATCATTGAATCTACAACTGATTTCAAACGTTCACTGGGCGTGTTGTGAATATTTCCAGGCAGAGTTGGGGATTAGAAGGAGGCGTTTAAATTCAGGACGAGGTTTGCTTGTGTAATACACCGATTGCCCTGAGGTGGGTATACCACGTATATTTGGGCAATGGAGAAAATGTCGCATCGTCTGAAATACCTGTACTCAAGACCTGCATATTTTCCAAAACTGGAAAACTCAACTAAAAGCCAGAGCAAAATATTGCTATTTAGCATTAGCCGCGTTCATGGGCTTTAGAAATGCTGTCTCATTGAGGAGTCTGTTTTCCGATTAACTCTTGGTGAGGGGATGCTAACCAGCACAATTCAAATCACAGAAAATATGAGAATCCTCATCTTACCCCAGTGCTGACTTCCTGGGAGGTCCAGTCCGGTACTAAGTCATTTTTTGAGGAAATTTGCTGGCCAAAGTACGGCATCATTGATGGTGCTACCGCCATCTTGTCTCGATCACAAAGTCTCGCGAGAGAGCTGCGGCGGTTGTTGGAAAAAAATAATCGTAAATCGTTCAGTTTGTGACCCACAATTGTGGTTCTAAAACGCCATACGATTAACTAATTAACTAATGAATATATTCACGCAACATTATTATGAAATATTAACATGATGATTTACATATATTGACAATACACAAAATATATCAAACACACAAATTGTACGCAGCATTAGAGAGACAAAAGATGAAATGAAATTATATAATAAAATGTTGTGGTAGTTTTACGTTAAAAAAAAGATGTTTCTGTGGAGTACAATCCATACAATGTTTTCCCTCAGGCATGTCGGTGAATGCCTCCGCTGCGGGTCCTGAGAACCGCCGGGATAAGGAAATAGAGGTAAACATACCTCGTCCCTGTCTCTTTGAGATCTAGTTTCTTTTGGCGTCACCAACGACACTGTTTATTTGTCAGCGAACCTACATGTGGTTTGTAACAAATTCATCCTGTTGAGAACCCTTTATTCTGACATATCAGGATCTTGACATCTCACAGCAATCATTTTCCGTTGAAACGTCTCTCAAGAATTGGCAAAAATCGAGTTAATCATAGGATAAGGTCAATGCGAAACAATAATACTACGTGGCTTATCATCTGTTGTGGCTTCATATCACAGCGGATTACCCCGCTTTTAGACGATTCAGTCTGAAAATTACGTTATTATCACAATCGTGTATCGACTGTTGTTAGCTCAAGTGAGTTGTCCCTTAACTGAGAGGTACGTTAGAGCGCTTCTTGTGTGATTAAGATGACCATCCACAATCTGTACATTTTTGACCGCAATGGAACATGTCTGCACTACAATGAGTGGAACCGCAAGAAACAGGCAGGGATCTCCAAAGAGGAGGTGAGAGAGGAACAAGCGGCACCCACGCTGCAACGTCTCCACGATCTCATGCCTATCTGTTTGTCTGTCTAACCTGCAGGAGTTCAAACTGATGTATGGGATGCTCTTCTCAATTCGTTCCTTCGTGAGCAAGATGTCTCCCTTGGACATGTATCCTTCCCGTCTGTTCCGTGGCTTTGATGGAAACCTGTCCAATCTATCACAATTTGCCTGCCTGTCTTCCTGAGCTGACTTTGTGCAGGAAGGAAGGCTTCCTATCCTTCCAAACCAGCAAGTACCGTCTCCACTACTACGAGACACCAAGTGGACTGAAGTTTGTCCTGAACACAGACCTGTCTGTCCCAAATGCTAGAGACACGCTGCAGCACATCTACAGCAACGTAAGGCACACACACTGCCATTCATCCAACTTCTGGTGACACTCACTCCTGTCCCCTTCATGTCTGTGACTCTCCTAGCTGTACGTGGAGTACATCGTGAAGAACCCAGTGTGTGTATTGGGGAGTAGTTTGGACAGTGAACTCTTCAGTAGCCGCCTGGACTCCTATATCAGAGGACTGCCGTTCTACAGCCCACGAGCTGCCTGACTCACGAATGCATGTACGGTGCATTTGTGGTGTATGAATGTAATCGTCACCCGTCTTCACTCTTCCCACTCTGTGGCAACTGCCCTGTTTCTATGTTGACCCAATAAAAGGTATGATGACTAGAAAGTCGACAAATAGTAAAGCGATTTATTGTTTCATAGAACAATTAAATACACACTCATGCAAAAAGCTTCTCACACACACACACACACAGCAGCAGCAGCCCACGTTTCCCTGAAATCATGCATGACCCCACTGCTCACAGTTACCATGTAGACCTCATCCACACGGCTAGAAAATCACATTTAAAGAAATGACAGTGACCAAGAGGCTGAATCAGAGCACTGCTCTGACCTTTGACATTTGAGGAGTGAGCATGTCTTCGTGAGCTCAACTCGACCGTCAGTTTTGTCTTCACTGTTATGGGATCAAACCAGAGAGAATTTGTGTCATACAAACAAATACCTTGAAATTGGCATGCAACTTAAATATGCGATGATAAACATGCGCAGCGATGAGATTGGGTCTCTGTGGCTTTAACAGATCGAAAGGAGGAAAATCGTGCAGAGCCAAGCAAAGGAAAAGGGTGATGTACTATATAGCAAGATATGTCCAAGTGGTCAGCAGGGGTCATCTTTTTTTTCCTGGGGTCAAAGATAGGGAGCATTTTTAAGACTTAACATTGCAGTCTGTGCATCACACACGCACACATACAACATGCTGTAATAAATAAACATCAAAAGCATCTATAAAGTGAACATTAATATATAAATAGGGTGATTGTATTTATAGATTTCTGCGATCGTCTCTTACAGTCTGAGGCTCTGTCACATCAGCTGATTTTGGTAAACACGCAGTCTCCGGGCACTGCACTCTGATTGGTTGATTTCCCACCTTTACGATTACAGCATGATGAGTCCCCCTGCAAAGCACTAAGTGGGAGGATTGTGGGCGAGAGGAGACTAACTGGTGAGTCCCTCTTCATCCATGTCTACGCACCAACAAAAGGTTGCTAAGAGCTTTTGGTGACAGGGGGAGCAGCTCTCCATCAGTCAGCGTTCAGATTGATGTCATCTCAATAGATATCTACTTCAGTCACATCATTTCCGTTGTGGTTCCTCTCTGATTAATGCGTGGCTCTTCAACTTGGGAGTGATATCCTTCTCACTATTTCACTTGAACACAAACATAATCGTATTTGGAGACCTTAAGTCCACTGCTGCAATGGAAACAGGTAGCTGCCTGTCTGAGCGTTCTTCCATCAGTGGCCTTTGTGTCTGTCTTTACTTTCTGTTCCAACCACTATAGGTCCTCATTTGCTGTCAACTTCTGTTCATTTAGGACATTTCAACCAGATAGAAAGCAACAGATAAAATGAATAAAGGCAGGTAGGAAGGCTTGTAGGAAGTTAGGAGGGATGGAAGAAAGTAAGTTTCCTTTGTGTACTTTTAAGTGCGTACTGTGACTGAGCGAAGGTTGGGGGCTACGTGGGGTGCGGAGGCTTAGGATGTGGCGCCAATCAGAGTGCCAGAGACAGCGTTTGAACAACGTCACACCCACAGCTACATTCAACCAAAAGGGACAGACAAGCAGAAACTGTGACAGGCCGACAGACAGGAAGAAAGAGGAAAATGAAAAGTAAGGCATCCCTCCTTGTCGCTGTCTTTCCATCCATTTCTTGCTCAACGTGCTTTCCAGATAAATTGTGCCTGTCCCCCTCTCCTCCATCTGACTGGGTCACCTTTCTCTGCTCCGTGTCAGCAGACAAGAGGGATGAGATGCTTAAGTGGTCAGGCCTCTTCTCTCTAGTTCTCTTGTCTGCTTCAGCTCCTTTATCCTGGGGAAACACGGGCAGAAAAACAGGGGAGGACACGGCTGTGAGCCCCAGAGCACAAACACACACACATCTAATCTAAAGCCCACAATGTGGCAGTGAAACGCCATTTGTAACCTTTTTAAGAGCGCACTCGAGATTGTATGTATGTGTATGCACCTGTGTCTGCAGCGCCGAAGAAATCTCATTATCTTCCTGGCAGCCTGGTCCTGTTTCTTGGTGAGGAAGGAGCCCCTAAAAAACACAATTATCATTAGTTCACCTGATACAACACAGGCACAGATGTCTAATTCAGCAACCACTCTGATCAGATACCACAGTCATGGTACTGAGCGTGTATAGATGGTGTGCTTTGTGTATGCATGTGAACTCAATCTTGAAGTTGAGACTGGGAGCATGTGGATTTGTATACTTGTGGCTCTGGGCATGGCCTCTTGGGGCGTGGCCTCTCGTGGCTTGTTTCAGCCTCTCATACTCCTTGTAGCTGCGGTAGTACTGCTGAATCAGCACTGCGGCCCGGCGGCTCTGCTGGAAGCGCTTCTGCTCATAGTAGGAGCGGAACTTGGACTGGATCAAGATGGCCGCCTGTGTCATCTTCTTGTACAGTGCATACTGTGAGGGGCAGGCGGGAGACACACACACAACCTGATGGTCAGCGCTGATCAAAAATCAGAAACACAGGTTGAAGCTACCAGACCCATGAAGAAAGAAACAACTGTAGGACATCACACAGGAAGCACACCTCCTACTGTACGGGTGACAGCCGAGGGTCTAGAAACACACAAGGACACACACGCTAGAACTACTACTCAAATTACCTTCAGAGCTATCCATGTTAGCTAACAAGAGAGAAACACAGCACATCATTAGTCCACTGTTAGTAAAGCTGAAGAAAAAAAATCACCCAACATCCACAGCGACACACAAACACATACAAACACACATTGAGACACACGCACACACACTCACACCTGTTTGTATTTCCTGTAGCATCTCTGTATGACGGCTGCTGCCATGTCTTGTTGCTCCTTTAACCTCCGACCCTGAGACGGGGAGAGATGGTGAGATGAGGGGGAAAGCAACACCAGGTCAGTCTGCCATCAGTGGATTGAACCTGTATGTTCATCGGTGTGTCACCTTGTATCGCCTGAAGGCGTTCTGGATGATCCGGGCCGCCTCGTACAGCTCTCTCTGCTCACCATCAGTCAGCGTCAGCAAGGCGAAGTCTCTCTCCATCTTCCCATTGGCTGAGGCATTAAGGAATTCTGCCCAAGCTGCTGAAGAGGGGGGTCGGAGCCTTTGGAGGGCCAGTGTGCTGAGGGGGCATGGAGGACAAACCCGCCTATCCATGCGAGATCGATCAAACACACACACACAATGCAAAATGTCAGATGGAGTATCAGCTCGAGGTTTTGCCATTGCACAGGCCCCTTCATGTGAACCACAGAAAATGATATGGTGTGAAGGGCAAGGCTCACCTTGGTGGGGAATGTGTGTGCGTGTCAACCATGTCCAGATATGTGGCCAGCCAAGTGTCCTGTACTGCAGGATTGTCTCGTCTCTCTCTGAGTGGTGAATCTGCCCCTCTGGGAAAGTCCTCCTGCTTGATTCGCTCTGGGGTCGCCTCGATGATTTGCTCTGCTAGCGTTGCCATGTCAACCTAGAAGCAGAGGGTGGTTGCAGGGAGGGCACATAACCAAAGTCATTCAATTTTTAAGTAATATTGAATTTCTTCAAACTCCACACCACAGTCATTACAATTTGACGTCAATTCCTGGCGTATGTGTTCCTTGTTCATACCTGCAGTACCTCTTCCTCCAGGTACTCTTCCTCTCCTCCCTCATTCTCTGCATTCTCACTGTAGCTAAGTAGGTGCTCCTCCAGGGTTGCCGCAGCTGCATGGGACCGCCGCCCAACTGCTGTGTGTGAGAGGGGGTGTGCATGCTGCTGCGTGTGAGTGTATGTGCAAGGGGAGGAGGGGCATGTGCTCTCGTAGTCCATGAGGTTCAAACCTGTGCAAGCACAAATATAAACACCCAAATATCACTCCATTCAAGACTAGAGGTGAACAACACTCACTCTGTGTCGCCTGTCTCACCTGTACTGAGGTCAGCATTTGGTTCCACTCCCCACATGGCCACAGGCAGTGAGGACAAGGGGAGAGAGGAGGCAGAGGACGGGGAGACTGGCAGTGAGGAGCAGGAGGAGCTGGATGGTGATGAAGGTGAGGGAGACAAAGCCGGCGAGGTATCCATCGGGGTGGGGCCACTGGAGTACGCCGAGCTTGGAGAGGGCGAGGAGGGCTCGCTGGGTGAGAGGAGGCTGCTGGAGGAGCTAAGGCCTGCATACAAGTGAATGGTCGATGCAATGGGTGTCAACAAACGGTGTATATACATGTGTGTCTCGGTGGGTTACCTGTATCAGGGCTGGTGGACAGAGGAGACAGGGGGAGGTGTGGTTGCGGTGTGGCGGGAGTGCTAGCTCCCTCTGTTGGTGTGTGTGTTTCTCTCTGAAGTGCGAGTGCATTTGTGTGCTGTGTGTGCAGATCCTCTAGCGCTGTCGCCAGGCGTGTGTGGCCTCTGGAGCGAGCGACGGCCAACGGCAGGCGGCCGAGTGAATCGGGGATCCCGAGGGCCCTATTGTTCCAGCCATACAGGAGCTCTGCTGCCCTCTGGTGGCCAAGAGCGCAGGCCCACATCTGGACAAGCACACGTTAACTCAGTTTGAACGATTATGCATTAATATACAGGCATCCACATGTGTTTTATTTGTGTTACCAGTGGTGTGCAGGAGAAGTGGTCAACATTTAGAGGGTCAACCTCTTGTTCCAAATCCAAACTGTCGCTGTTCACACTCCTTCACAAAGACAAAAAGATGACATAACTCTTGTTAACAAGTTGGGGTGGGTGTGGGTCAATCTGTGAGGATGTACTCACCTCCAGTGGATCAGGGTGTGTATTAGGTGTGTGTATCCTTGTGCAGCAGCAAGGTGTAGCAGCGTCATTCCTCGGTGACGGACGGAGTGCTGAAGTTGCTCGCCTCCTTCACCTCGGCCCCACCTTGCGACTTTCATCATCCGCTCACACACTCCCACAATCCTCCTCTCAAACCACTGGGAGGACTTCGGGGAGAAACGGGTCCCAGAACACAAAAATGAGAGGGCGATTGAGAGTGCGCATCAAATAAATTTATCTCCCTCTAGTATTTGTCTCACCCTCTGTCCTTCCACGAAATCCCCCCGGCTAGATGGAAACTTTGCATCGGTATGCATATATCAGTCAGTGAGGAGGTGATAAAAATGAAGTGCTTCGGCAGTTGTAGGGACTAACCAAAACACTCAAGATTGGTGGCTGATCCTGAGATGTTTTAACCCCAAGAGTGTGTATTTGCTGCACTCATGGTCAAGCACATCCTCCTCTTGAACACTACCTATACACCCCGCCCCCAAACACACACACACACACACACACACACATGCTCAGAAGTCTATTTTAGCTGCAGAGCTTCATCTGCCAAACTCTCCATGACATCAGAGAGAGAGCGTGTGAGAAGAGGGTGTTCAGGGAAACAGATTGGGAAACAGAGGGGCAGAATTGCAGACCTGCTGCCCTGCGCTGCTCTGGTCTGAAGCCTCTCACTCCCGCATCATGACATCCTTGACAACTCGATGAAGACAGACTAACCTGTTCCCCGTCCTCAGGGGGGAGAGGTGGAGGGGGTGTTGCCAGCTGGGTGCCCTGGTGATACTGGTGGTGTTGTTGGTGCTGGTTGAGGTCGCGGGAGGCCATCTCTGCCATCCTGCGTTCCATCTGCTCCAGACGCTCCAGGATCGACATCCGGAACTGGTTATCTGTCCACACACAGCAAGAGAGGACATCACGCTCGCACACACACTCAAGCACACACGCCTGTACAAGTTGACCAATACAACCATTTGTGCCAGACAGGATCTTACATAGTGTGGTTTACAAAGAGCAATACGCCAGCGATACACCTCTCAAATAATTCTTGTAGAATCCCTTCTGCAACACACACAGGCACAGGTGCTGGCACACAGGCGCGCACACACGCGCTCCTCTCACCCATGTCAGATGGAAAATATCTGCATGGAGTTCAACTGCCGTGCCCACATGTGTGTTCAAAGAAACAAAAAAGGCACAGCCTAGTATAGTGACTCCCAATGACCATGGGGCTTGGGGTGGGGGGAGAGAGGGAGAGACTCCATTCAACATGTTAATTAAGTTGTTGCCTGTTGCGTTATGTCTGAGTAAAATAAAGAAATAACGGCATTTTGACTTAGATATGTGTAAAAATCCAGCTGCCAATGCTATCAAACCAAAAGGAGACAGGGAGCTGAGTGGACCAACTGAAAAGAAAAGTTCATTTGACAACTTCACTCCTTATTATCATCTGACACTGGTTGCCGTAGAAAACACAAGACACTCAAGGGTAGCAGAGAGTGAAGAAAACTAACTGGCATTGGAAAAAGAGTGTGTCATCCTCATGGGTACTGTACATTACATTCTTGTTTTACATAAAATTACAAAGTAACACACATACATAAAGAAACAAACCTACACCCCAACCCACTCTCATTCACAGTCCTACCAAGTTTATCCTGCTCCTTCCCATCTATCCTACGTGTTGCTGGTTCCTCCAAAAGTCATCAATCCCTACCCTGTTAACTTCCCATGCTGTGCCTCACACCATCCAAATGGACATGTGGTAACGACCACCAGTGAAGTGCATCGTGGGTAGATGATGTCATTTGATACGTGAAAACACGCTCACTAAAACCCTCAAATATAAATATGTTCCTGGCCAGCTTTTGACAGACACACATGTGGACAGCTGTACAAATATACCACATACACACACAACGGTAGAATGTAGAAAACCATAAAAACTAAGAGCAAGGAACTAGGGTATGAGAGTAAGAGAGAAGATTTACTCAGCCATCCAGTCCACTCTGAATATCCAGACACGGCAGTAGTGCATCATGGGAAAGAAGAGGGTGGGGAAGAGAGAGAAAGTCTCACTGGCCACTTTGCCCCTCTCTCTCTCTCTCTCTCTCTCTCTCCCTCTGACACAGACGCAGACACACACACATTCTTGGCACTCTGCCTAACCCCTCAACATAGTTTATGGAACCCAGGAGAGGACGACAGAGACAGGCAGACAGAAAGCGAGAGGAATAGGTGGCCAAATCACAGGTATGGGTAAATACGTCAACCCAAGCTTATTGGATTCCAATTAGACATTATTAGTGCTAGTCTTCATTATCAGCCCGATTCTCTTCATAGGCGTTCAAAACACTCTAGACTGAAATAGAAACAATCTGATGACTGTGTGAGTGACTGTGCATGTACGCAGATGTGGGCAGGCAGGCAGTGAGTGTGAGAGTGTGAGCATGTGCTTGTGTGTGTATGTGTGTGAGTGAGTGAGTGTCTCTTCAAGCGATGACAGTGGAAAATAGCTACATCCCATCAATCACAGAGGGGTGAGCCTGACGGAGAGAGCGGGTGGATTCCTGCTAAGAGCGCGCAGAGGGCAGGCAAGTAGCCCACAAGCACACTAACACACACGGATGGAAATATTCACTGACACTGACCGTCCAATGAGAGCCAGTCCAGCTGGGAGCTGGGAAGTGAACTGGCATTCCGGGCTCGATATTCAAACAGGACAGAGGATGAAACAGATCCTCCCGACTCCAGGACCTGCAGACACACCAGCCCAGCCTCATGTGCTAAGTGGGACACACACACACACACACACACACAGAGATAAATCAATAAAAAGTCGAGAGGTCGATGGGTTCAATTTGTGTTTGCTGTGTTCATTATCACGCAATCTAGTCTTGGACACCTCTCCTCCATTCTGCATGTACCTGGGCAGTAGCAGCGCAGCACTCCTGGCTGAATCAGCGATGCTGGGACCGCGCTCTGATCAAACACACATGAGTATCGACCCAACAGCTCACTCCACGGTCCTGTGATCAATACCTTCACCCCACCCTGTATATGTGTGACGTGGGCAGAAAAAGTAAGTCATGAGCGGTGGAAGGCAGGTGGTTTGCAGTCTGCTGCCTTCTTGTGGACAGACAGCTAACTGCATGGCGCAAAAAAATCGAGTCTGTTGTTGTTATTTGTTGTAATCATGAATTGTTTTTGACCTCATTTTCAGTTCAGTCTGAAACAAGACAAGAGGAGCTCATAAAAAGTGATTGATCAATTTGGATTTGGATATGTGATTAAACGGTGACTCTACGCTGGGCTACTTATATCAATATTTCTGCAGGGCCACTCACCTCCGGGTAGGACCACTCAGGGGAAAAGTCTGTGATGGACGCGAGGCGAGAGGAGGAGGGCTGGGGATGGGGGAATGGGAGGAAAGAAGAAGACGGAGAAGGCTGTGGGGGAACCACATAGCGAACCCCTGCGGGCAGCCCGCCCATGACTGGCCCAACAATGGTGGCAGGGCCAGCTTGGGCTGAGATGGGAGTGGCCTCCTCTGTGATGAGGTCAGAAATTAGATCGGGAAACTGTGTGTCGAAGGAGATGTCGAGCTCCTCCCCTCCCTGCTCACATGGCTCTGCCTCCACGTTTGTGTCCATGTTGTTGTCTTCTAAGTCGTAGCTTTGTCTCCTCTCCTCTTTCACCTGCACGGCTGAGTCGGCGGCGAAGGAGGAGTTAGAACTGACCAAAGAAATGGCATTCGAGGCCTCAGCGCTGACCTCACCCCCAGAGGAAGAGTTAGTCTTAGCATGAACTAACAAAGATGACTGAATGGGGTTCTGCTGTAGAGATACTGAGTCATTGATGATCTGAAAAGGGGGCTGGTCTTCATCCACAGCTAGATGATGGGAGGGCTGTCCCATCACAGAGAGCTGCTGTCCGCCAGGACGCTGCGGGGACTGACTGGCTTGCTGTGGCTGAGGGGACAGGCCTGCAGTGTGTTTGCAAACCATGGGCACTGGAGCAATGCTACTTCCCGCGTGCTGTTGTGGCGATGGTTCATCGCTTGGGCATCTTGGCTGAATGACAGTAAAAAGATTAGTGTTACACGTCAGCAGATATTCTGAAGGAACACGCGGAGGGTCTCAGGTCTGATGACAGAGACAGAACTTTGTGCATGCACGATCATGTACACATTGTAACCATGGCTGGCTACTGGTACTTAAGTTGTCAAAATGTAGTTACAAATGTTGCTGTGTTTCATTAGATGTAGAGCAGCAAGTGCTTTTCTGTCCGTATAGGTTTAGATAGTAACTAAAGGCAATCATTATCGTATAGGGCTGTTGCTAGGTGACATCTTAAGACGTTTACCTGCAAATGAGCCAGCTTAATGGGGGGAGCACTGCTCTCTTCATCCTCTCTTCTGTCCTCCTCTGGCGGTTGCTCTCTTTTCACCCCATCTTCCTCCACTTGCCCGCCCTCAGATTCCCCCAGAGCTCCCAGCTCCAAGCACAAGGGTAGAGGAGACGGAGCCACAGCAGAAGTTGGGGACAATGCAATAGAAAGGGAGGGGACAAGGGGGGAGGAGGAGGGTGGCGAGGAGGAGGATGAGCAAAGAGGAGGAGCTGCATCCCTTCTGTCCCCCTCAGAGGGAGAGGAGGAGAACAGAGACGACAGTGAGGAAGGAGGGGATACAGAGGAGGGAGGGGTGGACATAGGAGAGAGGGACAGGGTGAGCGAAGGGCGAGAAATTGGGGAGGGGGAGCACAGGAGAGGGGAAAGAGTGGCGGAGGAGGACGCGGAAAGTGGAAGGCCACCATATGTCTGGCCTTGCTTTGGAGAGTTAAGGAACGAGTCCGGATCAAATGTCGGCGGGGCACACGTAGGAGGTGGCAGTGGAGAAGGGGTGGAGGATGGAGTGGCTGGGGTTGTGGCAGATAAAGGAGAGGGCTGCTGAGTTGTGGGAGTGGGCGTTGGCAGGGAAGAGGTGGAGGAAGACGGGGTGAGAAGAAGGCCTCCTATGACAGGAGAGGGAAGGAGGGTGAGGGATAGGGTGGCCACGCCCGGTGCCTGGGCAGAGGTGGGGAGGGGGGCTGGCGTTGGCGAAGAGGACAAGGATGATGGAGGGGAGCGAGGGGGTCGCTTACAGGGAGGAGGGGGAGCCAGGGCAGAGGAGAGCATCAACTGGCCAGAACGAGTGAGTGACAGGCTTTGTGTTGCTGCCGTCTCTTCCCCGCTGGGCGTTCTGGTTACGGCACCTCCCCCTGTGATCGCAGTGGTGGTTGCCATAACGATTACTGCATTCTGAGGAAGAGCAACCGTTGTCACATTGCTGCACTGGTCACTGTAGAAGCCACTGCAATGGTTGCCCAAACCAACAGTGGCGTGGTGAGTCTGCGGGGGAGGGGAGGCGGATCTACAAACAAAAACAAATAAGAGTGGGCGGAGTCCTTTTAAAGTTACCTGTGGTTCGGCTGATGTTAGGTGTGGGTTTGGAGACTTACGTGTTGGAAGGACAAGGCGAGGAGGCGGGGCTGCTCTGACCTTGGAGTTGGAGGACCTTTGCTTTTCCTCCCCCTCCGCCCTCTGCTCCTCCTCCTCCTTTGCAGACTCCTCTTCTTCCTTTTCCTCCCTCAGACACTCCAGGGGTGAGCGAGGAAGAAGATGAGGCCCGGGAGGAAGTTGGCGGAAGCTTGGGGGAAATGATGCGATGCTTGGTGCTGTTACAACGGTGCGGAATGTTCATTCCTGAAGATACTGCGGAACAGATTAACATGTTAACAAATAAAAACACAAAAAACATTTACAGACCAGGACATGCGGAGTGGATTGATATTGTTCTTCCACGTGCTCCGTGTGCTGATGATCAGATTCCCGATCCACCACTGTCTGGTGTAAGGTAATACTACAAAAGAGCACCTGTTGTCATAGTTGTGCTTACGTGTTTTGACCTACGTCTCTCATGCTCGATCACATATAAACTCAGCACACCATGGCTGACATTGATTTTGGTTCCTAACTGGTTAGCCAGAACCATCTGTCACAGCCTCAATTGTGACCATCCAATTGGCAACTTTGCAGCTCAATTAATGTTGTGTTTATCATTGCACGTGTGTGCGAAGGTGTGTTACCCTGGGCGGTGTTGCACAGGCAGGCGTGAGTGCGTGGCTGTGGTTTGGTTCTCTGTCGGTCTAGTATTTGTTGAACCAACTCTTCGATGCTGAAATCACCTGAAGTTACGGAGCACTTCATGCCATGGACTGACAGATGACCGTAGGAGGACAGTAGGGCAAGAGGTGGGTAGTGGGTGAGAAAGAGTGAGAGAGAGTGATACATAGAGAAGTAGAGACAGGGAGGGAGGTAGGGAGGGAGGTAGGGAGAGACAGACAGGGAGATGGAGACAGTTGAAAAGAGAATCGTTTCAATGTTTTGAATTGCATACTATTTAAGTGTTTTCAGGATTGTTTGAGAGTATGTGTGTGTGCGTGCGTTTCTTACACATGGGCCTCAGCTGGTTCAGCAGCTCATCTCGGCTCCATCCCATGCTATTGTGGCGGTCAGTCAGTGCACAGAGCAATGGGCTGCATTTCCCCGAATCCTCCAGGGACGGCACATTCAGATAGTGGACCAGAACAATATCTGGATTCTTTTATACATGCACGCATGCACATACACATCACAACACACATACACAAACTTTTAAGGACAAGTTAGGTCTGGGCTTATTTGAGCATTTTGTAGCTCACGAGTGCGTGTGTACGCGTGAATTTGAGTGAATGTGTGTGTCTGTGTAAGACAGAGAGAGAGAGAAAGAGAGAGACAGAGAGGGGCGGGGAGAGAGAGAGAAAGAGTCTTTACCTGCAGCAGCCAATAGCATCGCCTGTGGAATGTTGGCACAATGGAGGAATGGACGTAGCAACCATATAGGCACTGGAACCAAAAACGGCATTACCATGGATTGGGAGAAAAGACTTGCTTTTCACAAACATTGCATTTTGACAAATCAAATAAGGTTTAATCTGTCTGGAATAATTACATTAAAACAGATGTTACCAGCTGAAATAACAACATAATAAAAAACTTCCTTTGAGGCTTATCCTCGAAGGAATCAGTAGTGTAACATCAGCAACACAGCATCGCCATAGTCATGGGAAGCTATACTGACCTCCGTGCCCTGGACCTTCAGCTTCATGTGGTCCTCTCTTGTAGTTTTTCCATCCTTCCGCTTTTTCCAGCAGTATCCATCCTTCCTGTACTTCACTTTTTTCCTATTGTAAAGGATGATGGTGCCATTCTTGGGCCTGTGGTTACAGGGACAAGTGCAGAGAATTTAGTACAAGATACAGAAATATTTCTGTTGTGCGGATGAGTGCTGTGTCTTGGTTGTTACCTTGTCTTCAGTGTGCACGACAGCCACTCCTCATGTCGGTCAAATGATATCAGGTAGGAAGCAATCTCCTGTGGGGAGCACATGGAGATAAAATATCAAATATCACAACACAGAGGACTGCTGGATCAGACTCTAACCCACAAACACACCTCATTCGTGTTCCATCGTAGTCGCTCATTGGGCAGAGCAGATGAGCGGGGCAGACACTCAAATAGTTTGTTTGGAAGAAAGATCTTCCTCTGTCCTTTATGCTCTGCAGAGTCGAGAGAGAGGGTTTGGGGAGAGTGAGAGAGACAAACAGCTCGGCAGGTAGAGCGGCGGACAGAAAGAGAAAAGAGAAAAAGAAAGTAGGGGAAACAGCGCGTGACAGACAGGCATATGAGAAGTAAAACTCCTCTCTTGACTGTGAACCGTGTCACAATCTCATAGCTGGAGCCTAAATTATTCAGATGCTTGAGAGGACCTGAAAATAAAAATTAGAGACAAAACTAGTCCTCTTGATATCACCGAGATGGGCGGTTACCATAGCAATTGTCTTCATGTCACAAAGGTGAAGTTAACCGTCAACCTATCATGTATGTGCATAAATGGGAGAGATGACTGACCTGTCTCTGTGGAAACCATCTCCTTGTTGCTCATGGCTACAAATCCTTTGCTGGAGAAACTTCACACGAACCAAGGCCACCAGCACAGTCCTTCCATGTACAAAAATATATGTGCACATACACACAGCCAGAGCAGCAGTCCATAAGAAATAGGGTTAGGAAACATGACACCAGAATCTCTCACTCTGCTGTAACTCAAGCAAAGTAGCTGACGAAACATGTACGCACACACTCACACACAGTCTTTCGGTAGCTCCCTGTTGCCTAGTAACCACCGAATTTGCTAATACTTAACATGGAGACAGGGAGTATACGTCCCTGACGGCTGGTGTATGTGTGTGTGTGTGTTTGAGCGTGTGTGTGTGTCACTGTGCTCAGTTACATAAGCATTTGTTTTTCAACGTGTATACGCGTGCATCGTTTAGCGAAATCACTGATGGATGAGTGAAACACATGCAACACGCGCATGAATACCATCAATGACAATTAATTATTACATGAATAATAACCCTAGCAATCGCATTTATCAACAGAAGATGACTGCAAGTGACTCCCATAGAGGATTGAACGCATCGCGAAGGCCGGGCTGTATCCTCGTGCTCGCCAGTCAAACGAGCCCGCCTCGTGTGCGCCTTCCGAGGCTGACAGAACTCAAACTGCCGCGGTTCTCTAATCCAGCTAACATCAAAACAACTCGCCTCTTTAGATATATACGCAAACAACACACTCCCACATAGCTTTCCCAACGGCAGCGGTGCACAGCAACACAAATTTAAATCCGTGGGAATCGAAAACTTCGTTAGAAACTGAAAAATTTTAAACCAGATTGAATGTATATGCTGATCTATACATTAGCTAAATAGGCTAATCTAACTGTTGCGGGACAGATTCGTGTAAGAGCAATGATTCAACATACGCAAAGAGGAGCAGTAGGCGTTCTATCAGGCAATAACGCTGCTTCAGTGGTAGTCAACCCACCAAAACGTCTTAAAATGCCATGCTCACATATCGGTCAATTGACGTCGAGAACGGCCGGCAGCCAGCGAGAGATTTGGTGGAGGCTAACGGGTGTTTTACCTTCCGGCTCCAGTTCAAGCGCCATCTTCTCTCGTTCTGACGTCACCGTGTGGCTACAGTGGAGGCGGGGGGATACCGCCACCGAGGACCACGTGGTCCTCCACTGTCATCTACGGACCCCACACATCAGCGGTACCTTTGGATTTAGTGGCCACCACCACTGAAGCGAATATTCAGCTTTCCTTGGTTAAGTCAGATCACGATCGATCGGTGCACAAATGCCGCATATTCCCTCATTCTACGCATCTCCTTTAGATAATGAGCGTAGTTAAAGTGATTTCACACTAGGTTTGGATCAAACTGTGCAACGGGCGATAACAAATGTCGACGAGACGCAGGAAGCATATGGCCTTTGAGAAAAATATCTGGTGGTTTATTTTGTTGAAAAATCTGAAAATATAACCACATACAGGAAAGCAAAGGGATTTTTAAAAACTCATGTTTATTAAAATTAAAATTTCCGGAAAGCAAAAGGTATCCCCCTCCTGCTTGCATTAAGACTCGAATAATTTGTCCACTATAAGCGAAGTGACAAATATCTTTTTCAGAGGACCAAGCAAATAATTCTGGAAAATTATGGATTCTTCCTTTTCATGTTACAATTTCACAAAACATCTTCACTAGGAGTTCAACAAATTGTGCTCATTTAATATAACAACTTCACAAAGCGAAGTGCATCACCCCTGAATGTCACAGCACTCTCTGATGGGTACCCAGATCCCCAAAAAGGGTTTAAGGACATCCAGGCACCACGACATCCTCCAATGATCTTCGTTTTCCCCTACGGATCAGAATAGCCTATCCACATGCAGGACTTCAAGGATGTATTTGAGATACTTCAAGAAATCTCAACAAGTTACTGGTCCAGGATCATATTTGAGCATAGGCTTCCCTGGTTTAATGGTGTAACTAATAAATTGTTCCATTACAGCAGGTGCTCAGTGAGGAGGCAACACCAAAAATAGAAACAGAGTAGGAATAAAATTAAAAAAAACTACAGTGGCATGGTCCATTAAATTAAGTTGGCAGGGTGACAGACAGGCAGAGAGACAGACAAGTGACGCTGCTGTAGAGTGAGAAATAAAATGCCACAGGAGGCAAAGGGAGGAGAGAGGTGGAGACAGATTTTACTTTGAATGACAAGAACCTTTTTTTAACAAAAAAATTGTCTTTATGTAAACACCAACAAGCACCAGGAGGTGGTGACCAATACCCAATCAATACCATTACAGCAACATAGCAAAGGCGGGCAAGGCTCACAGTCAAAAGTAAAATCAGCTCAGATTCAAACAGGAAATACGAAATGAAGGCATGTGGTGTGGCATGTGGAGTGTTTGTGTGTGCATGAGTGTATGAGTGTATGAGTGTATGAGTGTATGAGTGTGTGAGTGTGTGAGTGTGTGAGTGTGTGAGTGTGTGAGTGTGTGTGTGCGTGTGTGTGTGTGATGTCAAGTTGGATAAACAGGTTGTCTTTGTGTCTGCGGTTCAGTGTCTGTGTGTAACTTCATGTCTTCATGTGAGTGTGTAAATGTGCACATTGGCGCCATCTTTATCCACCGTGGTGGTGGGCTTTTCTCCAAGGTTAAAAGGTCATCACATGCCCTGCCTGATGCTCTGGATGATCTGGAAGATGGCTGAAACACACACAAAAACACTAACACTGTGCGGTTATATTAACACCACAACATGCGATCATTTAGATACTCCTGTGCTCCAGTGAGGTCCAAGAAGAGGTACACTTGCTCACCTGATCCACAAACAACAAAGACAAAGAGGGCGAGGAGCCAGGGACCCACTGGCGACTTGTCATCGTTAACTGGACGCTGAAACACAAATAGTGTGATCATCTTCATCACCCTCACTCACTTCTTCCTCATTCTCCATATTTAATTCCCCATCCCCCTCATCTAACAGAGATAGACCTAGCTCAATATCATCTGCATTGTTAACTTTTTGCACACTTAAATACTCTGTGAAAAACATGTCATTCAAGTCTATTTTGTGATCCTGTTCTTGAAGCCTCAACACTTTGCTTGGTCACATGCTACTAGCAAGTCGGTGCAACTTCACAGGACGTCGACAAAGTGTTAAGGCTAATGATGGAGTGAGAGTTGTGATCATTTTTGAGTGCTGATGACAAATATGTTCATATGACATCATGCATGACCTCATAATTTCTGAACCTGAAACTAATTGCAGGATAAGTCGATGGTGGACAATTCTTAAGACACACGCTATGATAACACTAGAACTATCTAGAGTATCTGGAGTTTAAAGAGTTTCCATCTCTCTCCACAACTAGATGACTCCTTGATGAGAAGAAAACAAAATATACTGCAATAAGTGAGAGACAATGTTTCTCGATGAATTCATTGAATATGAAGTATGGCTTCTGTAGTGACAAAATACTATCATCTGACATCATCACAAAATTAAGTATCATCAAAGAAAAATACAAAGAATGCTAGATACAGGACCTCTCAGAATACTATCACCAATGTGAGAAAATTACCAAAGGAAGAGCCAAATGTTGGAGTTGGGATACTTGGAGAGGGTTTCCCGATAGACCGATCGGGAAGAACACATTCGTCCGCAGCTCGACAGACGATCAATTCGTGGTAAAATCTTCGATTTCAATTGTTTAATTCTTGTAACATATTCAAAATATACTCATTTGCTCACTAGCGTCTCCCGATTCATTGACAGTAGCGTAATAACGCAACACTAGTGGCAGAAGCGGGTAACACAAACTAATGAGAAATGTCATGCATTTCACTACACATTCCAGCTGGTTAAAATGTTGAATAAATTAATAAATTACTAATTAAATACTACAACATCATTTCTACTATCAGTTGTTGTTAGCTGCTAGCCTGGCGGTGGTTACCGATGTTTTCTGGACGTGTCCACGCTGTGTGATGGTCTTGCTGTGCCGCTCGTTTGCCACTTTCATTCGCTGCACCGCCGACATGTTTCAGTATTAAACTCCGGTCTGCACCGGGACGACGAAGAGTCGGAACCACCGGAGAGAGATGAGGAGAAGAAGCGCAGGGCCGTGGAGAAACAGGTTCGCTAGAGGTGAGGCTCTACGCCGCCTGTTTCCGCAGCGTCTGACTGAGACCAGCGACCGGCTCACAATTAGCTGAAGGCTACACCCTCGTCACGTGATAGCGGACAGGCGGTGCTCTATACTGCGCTCTAGCGGCGAGATGAGACGTAGTCGCTATAGAAACGACGGGATATGTCGTCATGTACAGAATATATTTTGTGATGGTTTCCAACGCGCACGGTTTCATGAGGTCATGTTAGGGTGGACCATTTCTCCGATGACGAAAATCATCTGCACTGACAATTCGGCATTTTGATGATGGACAGGACAGTAGTGTGGCAGAAACGGCCAGTGCCACTGCTGGTGCTGCCTCTACTCAGTAAAGGGGCAGAAACTCAGCGACTCAATCCCTGACTCAGTAATAAATCAGTCAATCTAAGGACTTGAAAAGATAACATGCTTCAGTAACAATTGGTCAAAATACCATTGAAAGTTTTAACATAGACAAGTAGGTACAGTTAATCAACTATTTCTCTGGATCACCAGATCAACTAATCAAAAATGTACATGTCTAATGACTTTATGAACCAACAGTATTTGTAAAATACACCAGATGACGTGCGGTTAAATCAACAAAATGACAAAATAAACACAGATTTCAGGTTTCTCTTTCATTTACTACAAATGTACTCAACTTGACGTTTATCACGTCTGTGTCTCCTCTCAAACTCACACGTACAACTTCATGTTTAGCACATGGTCGTCTGTCTCTGTTGCGCCCACAATGTCGTGTTTGCAACATCGTTATTTGTCGCTTTCTCGCTTACTCACACAATTTCATGTCCATCACATGGTCGTCGGTCTCTCACGCACACACACAGTCATGTTAACACATCGATGAATAACACACATTTGTCCTGGCCAAGACGTGGCCAAGTGTCACTACATTCAAATTTGACAGCCAGGAAGAGGCTAAGTCGAGGTCCAATGTCACCAGGGGGCAAACATAGAGGGACCAGAAGCCCTACAGTCATTATTGCTGTAACTCTCACACCCTTACTCATGAAGTGTGTGTCTAACAGCCAAGTCCACTGGCAGAACCAATGCGATCCATTTTAACTCCAAAACATCCTCTTCCTCCCACCATTGACTTCCTGTTCCGCCTTTTCATCTTCCTGTTTCTCTGAAGCAAATCCAGGAAATACCGTGGCACTGGTGTCTGCCTGGCACCCAGTCTCCTCACAGGCTCTGCCAGTCCCCAGGTGGGAGACATGGCAGAGAGGGCGTGGCCTCCTGAAGATTCCTCGGTGATGTCATTGGAGGTGGGAGGAGCCAAGATGAGAGAGGCCAGGTGAGAGCCAAACAGAGAGTGTAAGACCTAACCACACACATGGGACATTTATCATTGCTCTGATCAGCATCCTGGATCAGAAGAAGATGATAGATGACGATGGCATGACTTTCAAGTTTCTGATATTCCCATTACTCATAGTTTGCCCGGACCAGTGCTGTTAAGACAGTTGACAGAATGTGATAACGATCACACGCTCGATGATAAAGATTAGTAATGATAAAGGAGCATGAAGAATTACAACGAAGACAACTGATATTGATGAGGATGAAAACAATTAAAATTTGCAAAAATGAAGGCACTGGCACAGAGAAAGGCATGTTATAAAGGTGCCAAACCCTACAGACCTGTGTGTCATCCTGTCGAGGTGAGGGTCTGGTCTCCACAGCAATGGTGAAGATGAGGAGGAGGAGAGGAATGAGTGAGGAGGAAGATGAGGAAGCCATCTTTGAATAGAACACAAAAAGAGAACAGTTGGCCCAGAACTGACCAGTTAGTGCAAACTCAACCGGCACCAATCCAGACTCTTCTGGCATCAGCCCAGCCTACTACTGGAATTACTTCTGACGCTTTTACGTGGGTGTAAATTGGCGGGGGGCTCCTTGATTAGATGTGGCCCCCGGACCACAAATAGCACCAAATGAGTTGGATTTATGGACCTATAAAGCTGGATGGGCTTGTACAGCGCCCCCCCTGGAAATGATCAGACATCACATCGCTACTTCAAGACATCATGTATTTTTACTCTGAAATTGTGCGGAGTAAGACAGGAAGCTGCAAAACATTTTAAAGATTTAGAATGATACTACAATTGGTACTAATAGTAGAACTACTACTACTACTCCAACCGTCAACTACAATGACCATCACCACCCCACCATTACAACTACTGACGCCCTCACTAAACAGAATTGTACAATACTGCATAATTACTGATCATCAAAAATGAATCATTGTAGATGTGTGTGTGTGTGTGTGTGTGGAGGAGGGCTTTGTAAATTGTTACAAGCCATTTAGATAGGTGCCAATGTCGTTTCTGAATTAGGATAAAACGAGAACAGACGAAAGTGGAGGAAAGGCATGGCATTGAAGATAAAAAAATCTGTAAATAATTCAAACTTACAGGAAATCAGTTCAGGTCAAATCGTCCACATCAACACACAAATGCTGTTCGATCAATGATTCTCTCCAATAAAATGATTTATTGGTGTCTTGAGGTCTACGGAAAATAAATTTTCTGTTTGTCTTTCTGTCTCTGTCCTGTCTTACTGCCAGGATGCGTCTGTGGTCCGTGTGCAGATGGGACACATGGCCTTATATACGCCTGGACCCTGTGACATCACACATTCTTGCCTCTGTTACCCTCGACGATGGGACAGAGACACACACACACACACACACACACACATTAAGATGCACGTGGACGGAGAGACTTGCGTTGGGTGGAGATGATTCGTCCTACCCTGCAGGTGAAACAAGGGAACAGTCTGAAGTAGTCAATAAAGCATTGGTTTGATATAATATTGAATTCC
>OMPJ01012269.1:4733-27541 GCA_900312935.1 Carapus acus
CCTTGAGATAACTCCTGTTATGATTTGGCGCTATACAAATTAAATTGTATTGTATTGTATTAAAATCAGATTAAAATGTTTTCTGTTGGGTAGTGACCCGTTGAGGGGAAAAACGGCAGGCCTGTAGGGTGAAGTCACATTAGAGGCAACGGGCATTTAAAGGGGGATGAAGAGCAATGTGGGGAAAATGTGTGAATTAGCTTAATGCAGCACAAACCCTGCGTGACCTTGAATCACATCCAGATGCAAGAGGAGTTCGTCTCTTCACCACAGGAGGGAGCAGTTTGATCGTCAACGGCTAAATCTACTGCTCTCAAAAATAAAGTGGACGATGAAACAGCACATCCGAGATTTCAATGAATTAGATTTTCCCCTTGGATATCTTGATTCATTGTGGAAATTAGAAATACAGATAAAGATTAAAATGATCAATCAGTGGATCAATGACTGGACAAGTTGTAGATTTAACAAAAGTGTGATTGACTAGGAATTGCATTTTGTTGTTCAGGTGTTCCCTTTATTTTTTGGAGCGGTGTACATACTGTATGTGGTGTCATCGTTATTCTGCAAAAACAAAAAAGGATTGCACGTTTTTAAGGGAGCTGAAATCAGCGGAAAAGGTGAGAATCGCCTTCAAATTATTTTGTTTGATGTCACTAATCTACACTGGAGGGAAAAAAATGTGATGACAGAGTAGCACCACAAAGAAATGATACAAACACATATTTTGGCAGAAATTTGTGTCTGTTGTAATTTCAAACTTTAGAATTTTGCCTTACATCAAGTATTGTTGTCATATTGTGACCTTAACCTCAATGACGGACCTCTTTTTATATTCATTTTTTTAAAAGAATTCGGCCTTATCTCTTGTGTGATGGGTGGCAAATAGTGTGATTGCACTGATTTAAAAAATGTGATATAAGGAATGAACAGCTTTTTATAAAAGGTGAGAGATAACACACTCAGATGTGTGTCAAAGGTCACACACACACACACACACACTCTCGGCAACCCACGCCTGCAGCGTCACCTCTGAGCAGCTGCTAGGATTTGATTGAACCTTTTTTGCAGAGAGGACGGTGGTTGGATCATGTCGGATCACCCCCAACATGTTACATAGCTCAGTTCTATCCATAATTTCATTTTTCTCCCACTTTTCTCCCACCATGAATTCAGTGACTCAAGACGAAGCCTCAACGAAGCCTCAACTTCTGCATTGCCTCAAAATGAAGCCCTGTACTACGTTTAATGCACGTCAGATATGGTCTTGAGCTTTCAGTCAAGTCACACTTAGCATTCTGGAGAGAGCAGAAACCTGCCCGGATCACCTGAGTGACTCAGAACAGGGGTGTCTAACTCATTTTCACCGAGGGTCACATCACTCTGGCAGAGGCCCTGAACTGTATGTCGATGGGAATTATTAAGGAGCTATACATGTGATTTAATGTAAGATATATCTACCCATTTAGAATATTTAGTATCAACAAATTTTCACTTATTCAACTTACAAGTACCCCATTTGCATGGATGTAAAAATATGTCAGGTCTTTGCTATTATCATATCGCAGATCCTTATTTTCCGTATTCCATATTTCATCACTGAAGAAACCTGGATAAATCTGCAATCACCAGTTAACAATCAATCAACAAGTCAATAGCCCTGTTCCCTCACTTGGTTCGCGTTGGTGTTTCTTGACAAACTGACATTTTATGAAGTGTGTGTCTGGTTGGGGCACAGCTGCCGTCACTTAACAAGTAACATGAATCCACGTACATTTTGGGAGATGTAGTTTGTGGGTCAATGCCTACTTAGATGAAGGAAACGATCATGGGCCACACACAATGACATAGAGGGCCATAGAGGGTATATGGAAACAGTCATTCAATACAATGACGCAGAGGGCTGCACTTGAATTGGCACTTGCAATTTTTTGAAATAGTCATTCGAGCGGGTGTGGGCTAGATCGAATGATGCAAAGGACCCCGCAAGCCTTCAGTTTGACACCAGTGGACCACAAGAGTACAAACCCAAGGAGTGACTTGTGCATAATCTATGACAATGCGAGCGCACATTAAAAGGTCATTAGGTCACATAGAAGTCATTATTCCACCCGGCCCTTATCGCCTAGCCTCCATTGTTGCTCTCGCACATGACGCGGACGTGTTGTGCTGGCAGGTTCTGGCTCCATGCCTGTTTGACCTCCTCTGATCTTTGTACATTTGCGTGGCACCTGAGCTGCTGGAGCTCAAACTCACGTGGCGGAGATAAATACGGGTGACGGCACAGCGCTGACTTTATCTCGATTGGGGAACATTTGTGTGTGAGAAGAGGGAAGAGAGAGAAAAGAAGGAGGGAGAGAGGAAAAGAAACAATGAGAGACAGAGGGAGTGATTGCGTCAGAGCGCGTCCAGCTGCGGCAGGTTGGAATCCAGCGATGCAACACGAGCTTTGATCGATCAAACAAAGACACCTCCCATAGCACCAGGCAAGACAGATTATCAGAGCAATTACAGGAAAGAGCGCTAAATGACGAGCCGATAAGGACGGAACACATGGCAAATATTCAAGATAAAACAGCGAATTGTAGTTACCACAGTTGGGGATAAGGACACAGTGACGCCACATCCTGGCACATGTTTGGTGTTTGCCTTGCCAAGTTACCGGTAAAGGCGAGGCGGTTCTCATCTGGTAACTCCACTTCCTCCATCCACAACGTGATGCAATGCACATCTTACATCAAGGTCATGGTTTCATTATGTTCCTAATCCTATACATGTACTTTTACCACGTCTACCATAGATACAGGCTTGACTTGACGCAGTATAAAAGCGGAGTAACCATGGCAACAGACATATGCACACACGTGTAGCACACATGTGAGTTATTTCTGAGAGATTAACATTCTTGCACCGACTTTGCCCACTGCGCCATTGTCACATGATATGAAGTGTGCGGGAAAGGGAGAGGGAGCCAAATGATAAGGCTGGCTCAACAACTGAGGGAAAACAAATGTTGAAAACAAAGCAAGGATGATGCAGCATAAAGAATTGATCAATAAGGCCTGAGATAAAACGCCGATAAATGGAAGACAGGACCCGTGCGTGTTCCCATAAAGTGTCATACTGAGATGTGAGGGAATTTTGTCTGGTTGTCGCATGTGTGCCGTGCATGTTGGGGTGTCTACCTGAGAGTCTGTTCTTTATGTTGCTTCAACGCCTGCCTGTTTTTGCCTGCGATGGGTTCTGAATGTCTGACTGTCTGTTCCCGGTCCTACCGGATTCTGGACTTATTTTTTCCTTTGCGTTGATGTGTTTGTGTTTTCTTTCTTTTTTTTTTTTTTCAACTGGCAGACTGCTGTCATTGATATCTGATTTAGTGAGGATGTTTTTTGTAAATGAATCTGGTTGGGCTGGAGAGTTACTGCAGGTGTGACATTTCTGTCGGAGCCTCTCCACCTCTTGGACTTTGATTTTACCCATTTCATCTGTATCGGAGGCCACTTGGAGGTGATGATCTTTGCTATCATGCATTTATTCGTGGGTATCGTGTGCACTTTTGTTTTATTTGGACATCAGACGACGACGGTAACCCAGTCCTGTTGGTCATGGCTTACAGTAGAAGACGTTTTGCTTTGTCCATCCACTTGAGTGTGTTGCCCTGTGTTTGAGTGTTTCCCTCCCTCCCCTTCCAGCAAATATCAAATAGCAGGAGGCCCTTCTGGAGTCAAGAGTGTGTGCCGTGTGTTGGCGGCTCACTGGTTTCACTCAGCGTTGATGGTATTGACTCAGATTTGTCCAGTCGCTGCACACACCCATCTTTATCTTTAGCATATTTACCGTGTAAATAAACGTGTGCTGCTAGTAGTGGAGCAGTGCGGCTGCACCGTCAGCATTATGCAGTGGAACTATTAAAGCTCACAAATAAGGGGAGAGGCTTGGTGTGAAATATGGGCAAAAAGGTTTTATTGATAAATAAAAGTGAAACATGTATGAGGAGAAGAAATGTATTGGGTCCACAATTTTATTTTGTCTCCTAAACAGAGCTGAGCTTGGAGAGTTTGGAGCTGTCAGCTGATTCAAGTTTTATTTGGATGTGGGCAGCAGCTAGCGTATGAATCAAGGTAACTTCCTCCTAAAGTCAAGTACATTCACTGCTTGTAAAGTAAGATGCAATTTTTTATGCTTAAAATATATTTCTAGGTATAACTGAACTGAAAAAAAACACACACTTTGCTCAAAAAACAAATTAACATTTGACTTTCTATTAAAGAGAATAACCGATGATTATGCACAGCACTGATTTTGTGTTAATTCTTGATTGTGCTTTTACATTAAAAATATTTCCTGCTAAGCTGGTTTGCTGTTGGGAAATACTAGTATACAGTATATGATTAAAGACTACAAGTTGCAATGCACCTTTAATCAGTTGGCAAAATGAATCATATGCATGTATAAAAAATGGAAACAATGTTAACTTCCTCATGGAATCCACCGTCTAAAAGCCTCTCCGCTCTGACACCAGAGCCGCCGGCGCCCTAGAAGTTCTCGTAGTGATGCATGAAATGGGTTTGGTCCCTCTTGTTCATCTGCTGACAAGCTTTCTCCACGTTCTTGGTTAGTCCAGGTGGCCCGCAGCTGAATACGCCGATTTTACCCACCTACGTAACATTATCACATTTACTACATTCTTTAGGGTGTCACTTAAGATAAAAAAAAAGAAAGGAGCGAAAAGAGGACACGGGACCAAATAGGGTAAAGCAGGGGAAGTGTAGCATAAGCAAAAAATATGTGGACATGTCCAAAAAAGGAGAATCAATAAAATGTCTAAACATCCAAATATAGATTAACTGACATAGACAGAAGACGAACAGAAACTAATGAGAACAGTGAAAGATTAAATAGTGTCAGAAATGAATTGACCTCAGAGTGAATAGCAATGAAAAAAAGATACAATTTCACTGAAGTAAAGCGGATGATGGCGGTGGAGTGACTGACCTCTGGGTGAACTTCCTGCAGTGAGCTGAAGAAGGACACAAACGGCGGGCGACCAAAGTGGGTGACGGAGCGCAGGCCGGTGAACAGGGAGCGGTTCCACACTTTCTGAAAGTGACGCTCGCAGACATACTGCAAAGTGTAAAGTGTCACGCTCAGCACGGCGAGAAGAGGCTGTGCGGACGTGGAGCGCGACAGTTACCGTGAGATCTTACCAGCATGGTGGTGCGAAGGTCGAACTTCTCGGCCACCTGGGTGATGTAGGTGTGGACGGAGACGAGCTCCTGGGTGTCCATCTCCTCCACCTCCCTAATGATGTCTGACACCCACTCGAACTGGCGCTGTGTCCGCGTCACCCAGATGAAATACACCTTGCAACGGTACGACGGCGTCAGCAAGAGTGTGTTCAGAGAGCGTTATGGGGCAGGCGAGATTGAAAAATACCTTTTTGCACTGAATCTTGGACTTGACAGTGGATTTAAACACCAAGTCCTTCAGGATGGATGCAAATGGAGTTACTCCGATTCCCGCCCCCACCAGGACAGACACCTCAAAGTCAGTCCACTCCTGATGGCCCTCACCAAACGGGCCATCCAGGTACAGCTGCACGTGACAGAAAACATTAGCAAAGGCATCGCAGAAAGAGAGAAATGGCATCCTGATGAGATGAGGCCTACTTTTGGGTAGGCGCCCAACTCCAGGAGGCTCTCCTCGGTGTAGAGCTCTCGCAGCTTGCTCGTCCAGGGTCCAACGGCTCGGATGTGCAAGCTCAGGGTCTCCTCGTGGGGCGCCGATGTCAGAGTGAACGGGTGATACTCATCCGTGCCCAGCATCAGACAGGCTATGCGGACCCACTGACCTGAACGATAAACGAAGCCCTGCGGCCGCTTGAACTCCAGGTGGGTCACGCCTGCAAGAGGGCGAGGGCGAGGTGAGAGGAGAAGGATGACAGATGATACTGAAGAAAGAAAGGACAACTCCAAAGTCCAAGCTTGACCTGATGGCAGCAGCTCCGCTCGGACCACTGGGATCTCCACCTTCTTCCTGCTAAGGCTGATAAGTTTGTCCAGCAGGAAGAGCAGCGCGGGTGGGATGAGGTAGATATAGAAACGAGGTTCTTGAAGCAGGGCGAAGCTGCCGTGTATGACCGTCTTTGTTGCGAGTGGACAGAAAGAAGAGAGAGTGACATCACGTAGGAGGAGAGTAGGAGTGAGAAGTTACTCACCACTCACAGGAGAGAAGGCACTCACCAGGGTGTACACCACCACGTAGAGGTAGTGGGTCAGCCAAAATCCACGGAAGCTGATGCGGCGGAAATAGTGAGAGGCAAAGACGTACATGAATGCAAACACGAAGAGGAGCAAGACGCCCGTCATCCCTGAAAATGACAAAATATGATCTGATGTTTGCGTGATACTATCAAAATTTTTGATGCTTGCGCTAAAATCTCAGTCAAGAATACCTGGAACAGTTTGGAAAAACCACCACGACCACTTGAGCGGCAATTCAGAGCTTGGAAAAAAATAAAGAAAACATGACATTATTCAGCTACTGAGGACCGATATGATCAATAGCTGTGAGGGATTTCAACGTTACCCATTGTTGGCAAAGACTTTTGGGAACAGACAGGACAGGATACTGCGGTCACTGACGGAAAAGATGTAGATGTTGACCACGTGACCCAAACTGTGGACAACTGCAATGAGAACAGAAACAGGAAGTGAGCAACGGTAACCGCCATGGGAGAAGTAAATGTCCCCCAGACTCTTCTTACACCAACCTGACAGAATGATGGCGGCCATGGCCATGGAGCGATGGAAGTCGATGGCAGCGTCAAAGGGGATGTACCGGTTGAGGAAGGTCTCCCGGCACAGGGTGATGAGGTTGCGGCATACGGTGAGGAGCATGTACGGGAAGAGGAAGGAGATGGCGGCCGCCGAACCACGAGACACGATGACACCCACCATGGACGTTTCTGAGATTCCGGTAGTGTCGGCCTGCAAAGCGTAATCTGAACGCAACGCAAATCGATTCCATTTACGCTAAACAGGGTATCAGGAGAAAAGAAAGAGGGACTGGCCATACTCACAGTAGCAACGCTCCAGAGTGACACCAGCCGCGATGCCGTACACGACGATGAAGCAGACAATGTGGCGGCGGTAATTCTCCACGAAACGCTTGAGGTGCTGGATTTTTTGCTGCAGGCGACCCCTAACGTATTGCTCACGTTTAGGCTTCACGTACACTTTGGGGCCGTGGAAGGCCAGCCTGCGAAGGACCATGGTGAGAGTACACAAGGACAATACAACGGTATTTGCTGTTGTCATGGTGTGGTATTGTATCACCGCGCTCACGTCAGCCTAAACCACAGAAGGAGGAATCCTCTCCACCCTGGTTAACAAGCAACAATACCATCCCCACCGCTTCCCCGAGGCCTGACGATGATCCGTGTTACGAAAACCATTTTTCTGTGGACTTCGTTGTTGATAAAGGATGTGAGGGTGACTTTAACTGGTAACTTATCATAATTTCCAAATTTTTGTTGTGCTGCACAATGACAATAAAGGCATTCTATTCTGTTCTACCTTCTCCTTTGCTTACTTTTTACGCCTGCGTATCTCCTGCGGATCTGTTTTGCTGCCGCTGCAAAGGACAAAATTGGGGAAAGGAAAAAAAAAGGTGACCAAGTTGCGAATTACTATTAAGGAATTTTTTCACTTATATGCGATCCAGTGATTCATCTACTTGTCTGCCGGGGAAATGAAGGAGACTCTTTGGTCTCGCCTTGGCCTCTTCTTGCCCTCTTTCTCCATCCCTGCACACACACACAGAGACTCGTGTCATATTGAAAATAAAACTGACACTGATTTGCAGCGACTGCCTTCGTTCGAACCTTTGACATTTAGCTGTGCAAACTGCAGCTCCTTCTCATGATCCCGCAGCAGAAAGTGGAAGTCCTCCCACGTGATCTTCTCCTTGTCTCCAAAGCCGGGCCACTGCACCATGGCTGTGATGCCCTCCTCTGCCTGGCTCTTGGACAGAGCGCCGTTGGAGATCTCGATGAACGACCTGCAAGAAGTGAAAGCGTGTATATCTTGTATGTTCCAGGCTCTGCAATACAGACTGAAGAAATTAAAAAGCAAACCTGAGCATTATGGTAAACTCCTCTCTCGTCAAGAAACCACGTCCACCGATGTCGTGCATAGAAAACATCAGTTTGGATTTCTCCTCAGAAGATCCTGCACAGGCACATTCATCAACGACATCAATGCACTTCATTTCAAACTGTCACCAGTCCCGCTCCTCCATTGCATGTTTTCACCATTGCTTTGTTTTGGTCACCACTTCCATTGATTCAGATCAAAGGAATTTCTGTCACACTCTTTTCCACTCTTGTCTTGCCAATATCTGTAAATGTGTTGTTTGGGTTAAGCAAAAAAACGTACATCGGGTTTTCACCTTTCATAAAGATCACAATCACATCCAGGAACTCTTGGAAGGAGAGGTAACCGTTGCCGTCTTTATCAGCCAGCGTGAACATAGAGTCCACAAACAAAGATTCGGGCTTGAGGCCGAGCGCGTCAGCGAACTCTGCAGCTGTCAGCTCACACTGCAGAACCTCCCTGGCCCTCTTGCTGGAGACGCCGTTCATGTTTCCAGCGTCACGCCTCTCTATCTCCAAGACCTGTACGGCAAAGTGACGGTGTCATTAATGCTGCGCGTCACCGTAAGCTCACCACTAATATGGCTAACGTCAGCTGAGGTCGTGTCTATCTGCTACAGTCCAAACCTCAAATAAGTTCTTGTGGTCTGGAGGTGGACCGACATCTACGGCTGACACGGTTTGACGTCACCTTAAAGGCTTTGGTTTACCTTGGAGAACGCTTGTCTGATGAAAGTCTCCACTATCTGAGCCCTCTGCTCTCTGCTCAGAGCCTCCTTCAGTAGATCCTTTTCCCTCATCTCTTTCACTCGGACTTTCTGCCTGATGTCCGTCTCCTCAGACTGTAGCTGCTTGACAAATTCGGCGCGTTTACTCTCGTCGTCAAAGAACAGCACCTGGGCATCAAACAAGGAAAAGGCAGACAATTCATCAAAAGTGTTACAAATCTCTGTCCTGACATTATTCCCAATCATTTGAGTGACATTGTAAATGATCTCGAAGCTTGCAGACCATCTACGCACCAGGTCGTACTCCTTTGGTACTTTGAGCAGCAGGGCCCTGCAGTGGCGTTCGTTGGACAGCAGGACGTCCAGGTACCCCTGGTTGTCCAGGCTGACGCAGCGGAGAGCAGTTCCAACCCTGTCGAAAACTTGCAACCTCCTCTTCTCATCCACCTGCACACTGACCGGTTGCAGAGGGTGTTTGGGTCCCTGCCACTCATTGGCTAGATGGGTAAATGTAGAAAGGGCTGACTGACACATCTCAAGACATAGAGTAAAGTCTTTTAGAGCATTTCACAATCTGCCTCCTACCTTGGATTCCCGCCGTAGGCACCTCTGCTCTGTCCACGGCTTTCCTCCTCCCCTGGAATTTCCGATATTTGTACTTACGCAGATATGCCACCATGCACGCCACCAGAAAGCTCACTGTACATACAAAACACCAAGGAAATCATCAGCGTCGCGATTTGAGGTGTGTGAGTCTGTGTTTCAATGTGCTCTGAGGTGGGATTTGTAAGCTTGTTACCAACCGACAGGGAAGAGGAATAAAACGATGATAAATATTCCAAAGCCAGCTTTGCTCCCATCAAAGTAATTGAGTTTGGTGGCATTAGTGCAGGGATGAAGCACCGACGCGTTGACTTGGGTGGGTTGGGGACAAGGGTCACCTTAGTGCAGAGAGCATAGCTAATCAATCCACTCGACAAACCACTGAATCATATCAAATATCGACCCCAACTACAGTGCATTACCATCTCTCCAAAAGAATACGTTGCGTTGGAAGTTCCCGTCCTGTGTTACCGCAACTAGAACATCGTGAAACGTCCTGTTGCGAATCCTCCGGATCTCCTTGTCTGTGAACAAACTACCAACATGCAGAGGCAATGCAAGGGTAAGACAGAGAGCGAGACGAACCCCTTTGTTATTTTCTTGTCAGGCGAGTACTGACCCATTCTGTCTGTTCTCAAACCAGAAGCGATCCCCGTTTCTGATGCGTTCAAACTGGTCCAAGATGATGGCGGAGAAGACAGGACCTGGACCATTTATGGACTCCATCAGGCCACCGGGGAAAATCTCCAGTTTGGAGACATCGTTGTGGTAGAGTGCTGCAATGTCTCTGAACAGCTGTCACAGGCGATGTTAATGGCACACACGCGTAAGAATTCTAGCACACATTGACGCAGGTTGTGTGTCTTTGATTTGCTGGTTATTTCAGACATCAGCTCTCATTTACCTGAGGGTTTGTGTCACTGAGCTTGGGATTTATATCCTCAAATGCCTTTACAGGAGGCAGATCCAAAGCTTGTCTGACCTCACTGTACCTCGGGAGGCCAAAATCTCTCCCCCTCTGGATTGTCAGGGCCACCAGATCCGAGCGGGAGAACCTTAGTGGGCCGTACATGAAGTCTAGCAGTAGCACATCATGCATGAACGCACTTTAGGTGAAAATCCTCAGCAACATAGAATGTGCGATCATGAGAGTGATGCGTGTGGATACATACCCCTCAGATCCTCCACCACAACACTGTCTTCTCTTTCCGCTATCTGGGAGGTCATCCCCATCAGAAGGTCGTCTATGTCCTGGTTGCTCTTCACATTGGGTCTCTGGTGAAGGATTTTTAGCATAACACAAAATCTTATATAAATCAACAACTCTGATTCAGCTGTCCAAAGTGCAACTGCATAAACAAGACGATGGGGATCACCTCATCATCTGCGACAAGTGCATCTAATTGGAATTAGAATTCACATTCGGGAACATTTCAAATAAATGTCGGTTTTGTGGCTACTCTTCTGTAAACAACGTTAGATTTTGTGCTTGAATTTCACAAAGGATTGAACTGTGCTGCGCTCTTTTTCACCTTTGCTGCATCTGTACATTTGCACTATTTCCATAAATACATACATAAAAACATGGGAAATACGCTGCGTCTGCACAGCGTGTTCTCCGTAATAAATCTTCTTGGCTACACAAAGATGAAGAAGCCGCGCAACTGTGTGGGCTGCGCAAAGCAGCTGAGGTGGAGCAACACCTTATAATGTCGATGAGGCATGATGCATCTCACACCTGTGAAAGTCCAGAGCCAAACCCTGCCCGACGCTTACAGGCCGCTCTTATTGCCGGCAGCAGCTCCAAAACCCGCTGAGGTGTTTACATACTGTACCTGGCGCTTCCAAAAGCTGTTACACAGGCGTATTGCAGACGATTTGCTGCCGTCTATGTTGATAATCTCCCGGAAATGGCAGGATTTGTTTCTATGATGAGGGGGCAGAATGAGAGCAGGCGGGGGTTGAAAGGCATCAAATCGTTTTTCACCGACATACAAGTATCTTCTCTCTATACAGGCATTTTGATGCAGTACCTCATGTAAACACCAGGCGGTGCCAGAGTGATCCCAAACCTCATGGCGGCTGCCTGAAACTCAGGCGAGATCCCCGGGTCTACAAATTTCTGATAACCTGGAGGGTTCAAAGTTTGTTATGAGCAACGACTAAACAAGAATTTAAGCAAACAAACCATCTTGTTCGACATTTCCTTGTTTCAAGTCTCTCTGCGCTCGACTGCTTGCTCAGCAGCAGAGGAGGGAGCCTGCGATGGTGCAGTTTTGCTGACGATGCACATATTTGTTTGAGAGAACTGATGCTGCCTCACCTCAGCACAGCTCAGGGTCACTGAGGCATTACCTCTCGGCATACACCTTCAAACTCGGCACACACACACACAAACACACGATCAATGATGCCTCTTACCTGGATACGGGGGAAGCTTTTTGTCACCAAGGTATCCCGGCAGCCATTCATACATGGCGATATTCTGTCAGGAAAGCAGTAAATTCCAGGATTCAGTGCAATATTTGAGCATAATCTTAAGTCATACCTTAAGCCAACCCTTGGATGCACTACCAACTAATACCCACACTCTTCCACAAGTGGACTCATTTTTGACCTCAATTAAAATTCTCAAAATATTGAGAATTTTCCCAAGATGAATGAAAACATTAAAAAAAAGAAAAATATTGCCTCATGTCACAAATGTGTTTAATAAGAAATACCTGGAATATGAATGTAGTTCAAATTTTCTCTTTAAAGATTTTGAGGAAAAACAACCCCTGGGGTCATTTTTGACCCCACGTGTGCATCTAAGGCTTAAATGTTGACGGTAATTCAGAACTTAAGATGGGTTCATGTGAGACATTAGATCTTGAACCCTAAACCTAACCCTTGACTTTTCGACTAACACTAATGGACTAATCACTTAAAAATCCGCCTGGAGATGATGCAACCTGGGTGCCTCTTCCCAGACTGCCCGGCTAATGAGCACCTATGTAGCGAGCGGATTACTTTTCCCTCTACCTGGAATGTGGCCACCACCGTCTTCCTGGCATTTTGAAACAGCTCCTCGTCTGACCACTCCGGGTGTTCCTGGTGCAGCTGGGAGGCCAGGTAATTGTGGTAGCGAAACCAGATAATCCCCTCAGCTGCCGTGAACATGTTCTCATTGGCCCAGGCGTTTCCCAACTCTGGACAGAGACCGTGGCAGAAATTACAGGGGAATTCTCCGGCCTCCATCACGTAATGTGCCATCACAGTGGTCAGCAACTCCAATAAACAGTGAGGAGACTCACGCACACACCCACGTTTCTATGAGACCCTGCGCGCCATGCGAGGGCCGTTACCCTCATATCGCAATACGAGCCCCTCCGGCCGCTAATCTACTGCTAATTTGGCTGTTTGTTTTTGCGGACCTGAAAACAGAAGCGAATCCTTCGCCTACGCCCCACATAATAACTACACGCCTCCAACAACACTGGCAACAAAACACCAGGTTCGCGGTGGCTCTAACGGCCTCTTCTGCGCTATTGAGGCGGCATTTGCTGCGGCGAGGGTGACAAACCATTTGCACAATAATTAAAGGAGTCATTACACACGTCAGGGAGAGATGCCAGTGACTCAGAGCTGCAGGTTTGTGAGTGGAATATCGACTTCAGCCTGTGGAGGCTCGGTTTCTGCCTCTCCGAGCATTCTTTGAATCGACTTTGGCCAGAAGGAGCTCGTTATTATTTGGCAAATGGTCCACAGATTAAATGTTACGGTCTCACCGTAGAGGCCCTGCGGTCCGTGATCGCCCGTGGACGGGTCGGCGGCACTCCACATGAAATCACGTGCTCCACCCTCTCGTGGCATGTTCCACTCCGAGCCCGAAGCGAACAGGCCTCCAGAGAAGCTTCTCAAGGAGTCAGACCAGGAAGTGGACGGGCCGTAGATGGAGCTGCCGTCGATCCAAGCTGTCACCAGGTTTACCTTGGAATCGTGCTTGTTATTCTCGAGATAGGCAGATAATGAATCACAACTATAGATGAGCATTTCTGCATCTACATGTTGCTCCTTTCACCTGCGTACGAGGGTTACTGGGGCTCTGGCCCGACTCCTTGTCCCAAGGTCCTCTCTGGAAAGGAAGCAGAACTTTGCCAGTGCTCGTGGGGTCAAAGATGGGGTCACCCTTCGGCACGTGGATGTTCATGAACTCAGGCGGGCATCCGGGCGGCCTGGAGTCATAGATCTCAAAAGCAACGTGATAGCCTGGAAATTCAAAGGAGAAATGACTTCAAACTTGTTGACCTTTGCCTCTCCTCCTGACCTGGCAGACCCTTTGAAGGTCACAAGGTCGCTTGGTACCCTCTAGCAGTGACGTGGTCAGGCGAGAGAGATACAACCACACCTTGAAGTCATCTCAGTGTGTAAAACACACAGGACACACTGAACCAGCAAAGTGCTCTATTGTGTTTAATTTGTGCGTCGGCGTGTCGCCAGGAGACAAAGGGCATCGTTCATAAGGGGAATAATGAACAAGCAGGTGTGCGTGTGTGAGGAATAAACACACAGAACACACACACAGACAATGTTAGGTGATGCCACATTGCCTTGGCATTCCGACTGAATGTTAGGGATAACCTTAACTCTACCCCGGTCACCCAAACTAATCATGGTACAGGGACCCCAAATTTCAAAAGTACTAACCGAAGAAGACAGACAGCACCGTCTGGTTCCGGGTTGAAGGGACCCCTGAGGGCCCGGAAGTAAGAACCCGGCTAAGGAGCCTCGGGTTTGGGACCTCCGGCTCCATGATTGGCTGATACACGCCGTCCCAGTAATGCGCAGGCAGCAGACGCACAAGATGAGAACCTTCCGCGCATACAAACACACACACACACACAAAACAGTAAATACAATTGTTTGTCTAATCTCCCGACCTCTTTTTGGAGGCTTGTGACCCACCGACTGCTCCGCGTTTTGGGTACCCGAGGCTGTTATACCAGCCGTCAAAGCGCGGCACCTCCCAGTGCGCGTTGGCGCACGAAGCTGCACATAGGGTGAAAACACACAACATTCAATAAGTTGAACACACGCACAGAACAAAATTTCATCATCTTTCCTCATCCGACACACTTATTACGTACGTTGGATCGCGCCGAGCAGCAGGCTGAGCGCCGCGCAGACCCTCAGGAGCCTTTTACGCAAATCCATTGAAGCGAGAGGTCCTGCGCGGCTCAGTCCGAGGCGGCCAAGGGGAGCGAAGGAAAGCAGCGCCTCCCGGGGAGAAGACGCGGAGAAAGGTGAAGAATAAATTCCTAATAAATCCTCCCAATACTCACTCCTCACTCCGAGTAAATCGCGACCAAAAAAAAGTCCAGACGTCCAGCTGGAGTTGCGTGAGAGAGGTGAAGCGTTTTATTTCTGCTTCAGTGAACAATAACAGGTGAATTCCGGAGACACACTGTGAATTTATTCGAGCATTTGTTGCGTGTTTGTCGCATGTAGATGGTGTTTGCGGAGGCTTACCCGCCCTACAAGGCTGAGAAGTAGCAGCAGGAGCGGGACCCGAGGAAGGTGCAGCAGACAGGTGCAGGTGAGCTTTTGTGGGTAATTGGCTGGGTGGTGCAATCCTAAAGCTAACATGTGCGAGACACTGGCTTATCACCTAACTGGCATGTGACCTGTGTTGGCCAAATGGGAACGGTCATCATCTGCGTGGCCCCACACCTTCTTTGCCACAGCATTCCAGCCTCCCTGCATCCTCCTCTCCCAACGACACAAAGGAGACAGCCCGGGTATAAAAGAAGTGTATGTTCCCTCAACGTTCACACTCTGCACTCCTCAGCTTTCAGGCGTCAAGGTAAGAGAGCTCCCGTGGAACTCCTGTGTGGTCTGCGGTATCCTTGGTCGGGATCTGTGTCCCGCAAACTCTTTCTTTCTCCAGGAGATGATGCTGGATGAGTTGTGGGGAATATATAAAAACGCATCATATCCCTTGTGTGATTTGGGGTCCTTGTCTGAGACCGTTGGTGCGGTTGCAGAGTGTATTTTATACCTATGCGGCGTCGCATGGAGGCAATAATGCAGACATGTCTTATCTCCACTGGGGAGCATGGACTCTTATCAGGAGATCAGGAGGTAACTGAGAGCCCAGCCATTAACACAGTACTCTCTGTTGCTCTGTCTGGTCTTAAGCTACATCGGGGGAGATCAGCAAATAAGATGGCTTTCTACGATGACATTTACCCATTCTACACCCTACAAAGGACCTCCTTCATCTTCAGTGGCAGCCTGCTCGCCATTATTCTGGTCTTCCTCGTGCTGGCGGCGGGCCTTCTCCTCATTCTGCCCGGCATACGGGGGAAGTCGGTAAGGCGTTGGATCCAATCAATCACCTCGATTGCATTGCTTACTGTGACAGAGCTGAAAATAGAAATGTCTCGATCAACCCCCATGTCTGATTTATTTCTATCACTTCTCCCTCTTTGCATCAGAGGCTGTTCTGGATGTTTCGGATTGTAATCAGCTTGTTCATAGGTGTAGTGATTGTAGGTGAGTTTGATCTTCAGAGCGCCTGTGGTTGATTTTGCTTTGCTCATCTGTTGTCACCCGAATGTGACTTTATCTCTTGGATGCCCTCAGCGCTCAACTTTACCAACGACTGGGCAGAGGCCAGTATGATCACCAAGGCCTCCTATAAGTCTTTCAGCAACGCAGTGGTCAACGCAGAGATCGGCTTGCACGTGGGACTGTATGGCATTAATGTTACACTCAAAGGTGAGTCACCGTTGTTGCACCAAAGGCAATTATCTCTTACACACAAGTCGCCTTTACAAAACGCACATTCTGTAAGACTATAGAGCCTAGCAAGACTTTACACTCGCACCTCTAACCTCTGCAAGTGTTTTAGTAAGAAATAAGCGTGTATGGACACAGATTTATGTGATTTGAGCAGTATCTTACAATGGAATTAACATTTTGCAATTCGTATTCAAAGATTTGATAATTTCACATATTTGGTTTTTGAAAACAAGTCACCCATCATAGCCATATTTGGAATATCACTACCTGGTCCAGTGGACCTTTTGATTGGAGCTGCACAGAACCCTCTGCTATTACCTCTAAGGCTAATTCTTGCCTATGTCAGAGGAATTGAGTGATAAGTGAGTCAGCAGAAAAGGTTAGTTCATGCATAAAAAAGTTTCTGTTTGCCTAAAAAACAAATGCATTGTCATAGTGGCTGGTGGCCTAATATTTCACAAACACACAAAGTCATAAAAGTACAGGATTGCAGTGTGTTAGTAGGAACTCCTGGCAGGGACCAGTTGGCACATGAGAAAACCATCGAAATCTCCAGGTCAAGTCTGACTTGAGTCAGCAATCAAAACTGACATAGTGTTTGCAGGTTCTATGCTTGCAGCAAATCGTGACGGTTGTAAGACCTCTGCACTAAAGATTGTCCCTTCAAACAAAGTACCTCCAAGTCTTTTACATACTGTGAAAACGAGCTGCCACCACCAAACATTTCATCATGCCTTTGACAGTATAGGCTATTTGTTTACCCTGTTTACGAATCTTTGAGTAGGACAGGACATCGACAAGCCACATCCCATGGGAGGTTTGTTTTGGTGTTCAGAATAAACAGCGTCACACAGTACAGTATATCTCTGCCGTGTGGCAACACACATAGTTTTAGTAGCCACCCCCAAATTGTCTCATCTCTACACAATGACAACCACAGAAGACTTTTACTTACCTTATATGCAACTCATCGCAGGGAACCCTGTGGTGCAGTTCAACGAGACCATTGACTACAACGAGATGTTCACTTGGCACGACTCTATGGAGGAGGAGTACGAGGAGGCCCTGGAGAGAGGTTTACCCAACCCCATTCTGTACATCGCCGAGAAGTTCACCCTCAGCAGCCCATGTGGCCTCATCTTTCAGTATCGATACTCAGGACGCTATGCCTGCGCGACGCTCTGGTAACACCTCAACTATGTCACAGCCAGACATTGGCGGCAATGTTTTATTGCTAACAAAGCTAAACAAGCTGCACGTCCGTGTTTCCCCAGGACGGCATTTTGCTGTTGGATGGTTGCCAACGTGCTTTTCTCCATGCCAGTCATTTTGTATGCTGGGTACATGATGATGACCACGTCGGCCTTCATCTTTTTCTCCATGGCCTCGTTCTCCACCATCATGAACGTGCCTCAATGCGTTTTCTCCATCGGAACAGACTCGTTCGAGACCCAATACAGTCATTCCTTCTGGTTGGCATTGGCTACAGGTAAGAAGCAGCATGTACACACACACACACACACACACACACACACACACACACACTCTGGTTTACTACCTCCATTTCACGCCTGAGGGGCACACAAGACGTGGAAAGATCTACTGACCGTCTGTACTTTCAGGGGTGCTGTGTGCTGTCATTGGCATTCTGGTGGTGCTGTTTGACTTCACAATGCCAGACAAGATCAAGGAGGTTTTCAGCGGAGGTGTTGACACAGATGAAGATGAGGACGTTTTTTATGGGGAAGGTTACCTGAACACAATTTTCCTCGACGGAGTCACAATTTCGCCCTTAACGTCAAAAACAATGTCGGTAAGTCAGCCGTCACACCTGTGCAGCTGCCACTGGATTGTTCCTTCGCAGTCGTTATGGCCACTGTGATGTGTAAAATGGACTAAATCCCTTTGTCCTTTTGTATTTCAGGAGCATATATGAAGCTGTCACCGTGATCCTCAGGAAGATTTTGTAGCCAATATATACTTGAAAACCTTTAAACCTTTTGTGTTGAATGTGTGTGTCTTGTTTCACACTTGTTTGAAGTGTTCATGCAAGAAGAGTGTGTGTTGTGCAGTATATATTAGTGCCTGTCCTTGAAACTTTGTGTATTTGTTGATGTTATTCTCTGTCATGTTTTCATTGTGTTTGTACATAGTTCAGTGTGTAATGTAGCTCTGCCATAGCCTTTTTTTAAATTAAAGATGAGAAATAAAAGAAACAACAAGAGAAATCAGCAGTGTGTTATTGATCAGTTTAATCTTGAATGGCCTGGTCGGCAACTGTTGCAGAACTTGCAGACCAGCGCGACACCAACACGCCAATTAGTTTTATGCTTATTCTCCAGTTACATCACAAGATGAAGCCTCGGGTTGCTCCCTCTTCATCCTCAGAGTGGGAACGAATGAGAGGAGGTGTGAATGTCAAACTGGAACAGATTCATCCTCAGCAGTATTTCATGACAGCAGCACATCCATAGAAATAAAACAAAATGTATTCAGCACTGATGTATGACTTGTTACACATGTATACCGTTACATTAATGTAGGAATTTTGATACAGTACATTCTAAATACCTTATCTGGCCAAGGCGATGATCACCAATACTAGGACGTCTTTGAGAAGCAGCTGTGTCTTTGGCCTTTGGCATCACCATAACACAAGGTTTAGTGCCTTTATGCAGCATATTTTTTTCTAATACTGTCATAGATTATCACGTCCGATTGGGCATCGATGCTTTCGCGGTAATTGTTCGTAGTAACATGAATGTATGAATAAAATGGCCTTTCCAACAAAGTCCTTGAGTAGTCCAAAGTATTTACAGAGGTACATATTGAACTCCATACACGTTATAAAAAATGATTAAATAAAAAATAAATGTACAATTTCATCTCTTCATAAGAAAATAAGCATGACCTTAAAGCTACTTCTCTTCGACACCGAAAACTCACACACGTGACAACAGACAAACTATTCACACTGTAAGGCCATTATGACGATGTGATTCAAGGAAAAACCTGAAAAATGAGAACCAGATGTCCTTTACAGCATTGCAACAAGAAAATAAAATGATAGAAAAATAAATTCTCCTGCTTTCTGCCAAGCCACGGTTGTCGTTCCGCGCCCCTACCCCCATCCGTCGAGGCAAGACATGCAGAAGCAGAGCGGGCCCCGTCCATGCACCCACGTCTATATGTAGATGGGCGTCTCCTGTCCAGTCAGCAGCCTGAACATCACGGCAGGCATGGTCTTCATGTTGATCTGGGGGTAGAAAAGCAGAGAGCAGAGAGGCTGAGTTGAACATGGCGGTCATGGGTAAGAAGGTCGGTAGGTCGTTGGTCATGTCAGCGGGTCACCGGATTGGCATGACACTGGAGAGGCCTCAAGCACAGGTGCCAATGGCCTGCTGTGGTCATTTAGTACCTCCATACTTATTTCCTACTGAAAAATTTCTAAAAAATCTCTCTCTTAAAAATGCAAAAATGTCAATTGTAATTGACACCATCTTGACTCTTCTGCCAGCAAAAGCTGCTACACTTCGTCCCTCTGGATTCACAATGCACATGTGAAATCCATAAAGTGAGAGATCTACCTGTCTGGTTGGTCAGGTAATGCTGAGAAGCACTTAACTGATCCCAAAGTAAAATATGGTGCAAGAAATCGCTCTAATTACAGCCTAGCTGACACGAGGAAGTGAAATTTGCAAACACTGAGTGCAACCGATATGCACAAACCCACATAGAAACACACAACAACAAAAGTATGAGCCACAATGGACATGACAGAATGATATGATTAGAAAACAAATGTACGAATCACAATGCAAAAACAATAAAATCTATATATTTCACCCTGCAGCCGGCTGAAACAGTCAGTCTGCACCCCGCCTTTATAAAGGCAGCATAAATTGTGGTGCGATGATGAGTGAAAATTGCCATGTTGTGGCCTGGGAGGTTCTTACCTCACCCACTGACACAGACAGGGTTTGGACAATCTTCTCGTGTGCCATGGCAACCACACTCTGACCGTTTATCTCGATGATTCTGTGGCCAACGCGGACGCCTCCTCTCTCTGCAATGCCGCCGCGCATCAGACTGCAGATCTGTAACACGCAGAGAACCCGGTACGCCATATGTGTGCGAGGTGGCGCCGTTGGAACGTGTTGTGAGGGCAAATTTGCAAGGTGGTGACGTGAATTTCGGGCTACTGTTGACGTTGTACTCACGATGCCGTTCTGAACACTGAAACCAAGCTGGAATTTGAGATCAGGCCTCTTGATGAGGACGGTGGTGACAGGAGGGCAGCTCACGATGCTGAGCTTCACCCTCACTTGATTCTTCAGACCCTGAAATATTAGAAAAAAATGATCATAACTAATTTTTGGCTCAATCAGTCGTTTAGTGTCACTCCTTTAGATGAGCGATTGCATCAAATATTCATTTGACAACCATTTCTTCCGGTTATGGAGAGCGTCGTCACACCTTGATGATGCCCTGGCAGGTTGCTAACGGGAGGCCGACCAGGCTGGTGTCATTGATGGACATGATCTGGTCTCCCACACTGAGCTTTCCAGATCGGGCGGCGGGGCCGCTGTTCAGCATGTTGGCCAGGATGACAGTGGGCAGGATGGAGCCCCAGCCGGACTCCACGATCACCACGCCCAGGCTCTCGCCTTTCTGCTTTTCCAGAACCAGCTGGGACAGACGTGAGCTTTTCAGCAAAGTTGAAGGGCACACGCACAAATACACATACACACTATTCTGAAAGCACACGGTCAAAGCATCTCACCTCTTTACAGTTGTCTGAGTTTGAGAAATGGACGAGGTCGTCGTGGTACATTTCCTGGGAGTTGATGATGTCACTGTACTGTTTCTGACTCAGATCCATGGGGTTGATCCCATTGGCTCGCAGGAACTCTCTGTAGGCCACACTGAAAGCCTGTCCGATGGACTGGGCGATGAGCTGAGCCTGCAGGAAAGGCAGGACGTTGGGAGGAGTGGGGGAAACTACTCAGCAGAGAGGCTAACGCCATTGACGGCAGCAAAAAGGCAAGAAAGATCACAACAGTTTGAAATAGTTCAAGAGTGAAAACGCTTTTTGGATGGAGGACACCTCACAAATGGCAAGAGACTCACATCCTCTGATTCGAAGACATAGCAGATCATCCTGTACTGACTCTTCCCATCACCGTTGGAGTCGGGAGATTCCAAGCTGTCCTGCGAGGTTGCCTGAGACATTCGCCGCCGGGCCATCAGAACCACAATGCTGCCGATATCTGCTATGTAGGAGATGGTACGCAAGGCACTGTCCATCATCGTCTCCTGTGGACAGATGGATATCATCAGCCGTCAGGTGTTGGCGTGGTTTCGATAATACCACTGGTGGAGGTTCACCGACCTGTGTGTCCGCGTTGAGCACTTTAACAGCTTTGGTAGAGATGAAGAGGTCTACCTCCGTCATCATCTGAGCATCTTCATCTTGGCTCTTTGAGAAACACACACATGTGTGCAGATCCATGATGGACTGATTAGATTCTAATTACGTATTGGTAATTGCGGTCATAAAAAATATTAACAGATACAAAGGAGAAAAATGGCTGCAACAGCGCTACTCTGTGGTGTAAGTGTGAAGTCTTGAACCCTTGTGTTAGGGAATAAACAATAGCATGACAACATAAGTTTTGCTTTATCCCACGGGCAAAAGACCAATAGCTTTGCATTCCACATACTTGGAAAATTAATGGAGAGCATTCAAGAAAAAAGATTCTGCCAGTTAGGTGAGAAAATAAATACTTGCCTGCTAATGGCATAGGCATATCAACATTGAAAAAATGAAAAAGGAGGTCACCTTGATGCGACTGACAGCCTCCTGGGCCTGGGACATGCGAATGGTCTTGGATGGATTTTTGTCCGACAGCACCTGAGTGCAGCCAAGGTAGTTAGCGGCAAAGATGATGCCGTCAATGAGATCCTCTGGCTCACAGGGACCTGGAACTAGGAGGAAAAGCACGTGGGTTGTTTTGAAAACCTCTCAAAACATCCCACACAAGCATTGGGAGAGACAGAATCCGTCAGTGGTGGGAGACGATTACCGTCCTCAAAGCTGGGGAAGGATGCCGCCTCTTGTGTTTTCTGGGGAAAAAAAGGTAGGTAGGTACTTTATTGATCCGTTGATGTTGCGATCCAGGATATTTAAGTTTTTTGTTTTTTTTTGTTTGTGTTGGGTTTTTTTTATAGGTAGATAGGTACTTAATTGATCCATTGAAAGATATATATAAAGAACTACCACTACGACTACAACTACTACCTCTACTTGTAGACTACTACTACTACTACTACTACTACTACTACTACTACTACTACTACTACTATTACCACTACTATTACCACTACTATTACCACTACTACTAATAACAATGATAGTAATGATAATAATAATACTGGGTAAAGGTTTTCTATGACTTCCAGCTACACACATACACATAAAGCATATACACACTGCATATATTACACACATATAAACTGCTTATTTATGTACTTGT
>OMPJ01012270.1:0-10158 GCA_900312935.1 Carapus acus
GGAGGATTTTCTAGCTCCGGTTGGTCGCTAGCTTCAGCCATAATGTCCAAATTAAATCAGATAGTTAATTTTACAACAGACGCGTGGACCTCGCAATACTGTTGTGAAGAGTGCAGGAAAGGCTCGACTGATTGGTTCGCCGTGCGACGTCACCTCCACATGGTCACAAGAGCACGAATCAGGAAAGAGTTTCTTACTAAATAATGAATATTAAGTAGCCACATGTGACAGGTACAGAACAGGCGCAGCGCGTCTCTAGGTCTGTGATTGCTGCATATAAAAACAAATAAACGGACTGTATTCGTTCGGTACAGCACTGTACCGTACCAAAGGTCTTTTCGGTACGGTTCGGTACGAATACAGTGCACCGTTACAGGCTTAGTACAAAGCTGCAAAGTATGGCAGCTTAACTGCAGAGGACCGCAGAGGCCTGCAGAGAGAGGTAAAAGCCGCATCTAAAATCACCGGGACACCACAGCCCTCTCTGCGGAGCATCTACCATGGCAGAGTCCACAGGAGAGCTGCCTCCATCATCAGAGACACCACACACCCGCAAACATGGACTGTTCTCACTCCTCCCCTCGGGCCGAAGACACAGGAGTGTCAGATGCATGTCCACAGGTTTTAAGAAGTCCTTCTTTCCTACAGCCATTACACGGTTAAACAGCTGAGAATGCTCCCATCATAAGGACCCCCTCATCAATCATGCCATGAGCGTTTTTCTTCTATAAATACATGTCCTTTTTGTATTCTTCCTCCTCTGTATCGATATATTTCCCTCCTCAGTTCAACAGAACTTATTTTTCAGTTATTTATCTGTATTGCTTGCGCATGGCATCTGGTGCAGGTCGGCAAAGAATTTCATAGTGCAGGGAAACTTGTTTCCATACTGTACATACAACAATAAAGCTTTAAATCTTGAATCATGGTGTCAGGACAACAACCTCACCCTTAACACAGACAAGACAAAAGAGATGATGGTGGACATGAAGAAGAAGAGGGGACCTCATCTGCTTCTGTTTATCTGAGGTCTCGAAGTGGAGAGGGTGAGCAGCTTCAAATACCTGGGGGTCCACGTCAGTTATGACCCCACCTGGAGACTGTACACCTCACAGGTGGTGGAGAACAGCTGCTGTACGTATTGAGGAGGCTGAGGAAATTGGGTATGTCACCTAAGATCATCAGCAACTTCTACAGCTGCGTTATTGAGTCTGTACTCACCACCTGCATCACTGTGTATTACAGCAGCTTAACTGCGAAGGACTGCAAAAGCCTGTCGAAAGTACCAGTAGTAAAAGATGCGTCTAAGATCGCCTGCACACCGCAGCCCTCTCTGCAGACCATCTACCATCGCATAGTCCACAGGAGAGCTGCCTCCATCATCAATGAGCCCACACACCCGCAACAAGGACTTTTCCCACTCCCCCCCTCAGACTGGAGATACAGGAGTGTCAGATGCAGGTCCACAAGATTTAAGAACTCTTTCTTTCCCACAACCATCAGACTGTTAAGCAGCTGAGAACCCCCACCTTAAGGAGCACTAGAATTCTGCTCAATCATATGCCCTGAACGTACATATTCGCTCTCTTTGTATATTTCTTCTTCTGCATATACATATTTTTCTCCTTAGTTCAACAGAATTTATTGACTTCTTTATCTATATTGCTTTCCTTATGTGTGGCATCCGATGCATGGCAGCAAAGTAAGAATTTCATTGTGCAGGGAAACTTGTTTCCATACTGTACATATGACAGCAAAGCTTTGAATCTTGAATCCTGAACACATGTATTATCCATGTGTTTTTACTGGATTAGGGGTGCTCTCTCTGTTTTGCTCTTTGAGGTCTTTCCTAAAATTGTAATATCCAAGTAGAAATTGACTACAATAGAATGGGAGACTTAATATGTGCAATAGCAGGCTGTTGCAATGTGATAGTGAATGTGATGTGAGTTGGTGGGTGCACTCTTTTGTTACCCAAATTGTAAGTTATTCTTAAAGAAAACCTCACCTTTTCATAATTTGACCAAGCAGTTCCGGATGAGGGAATCTGTAGTAGTGTGGTTTATCACTACAGGATTAACCCTTTTTTACTCAGGTCGTGGTTTCTGTCAGAGCCCTCAGAAAGGGTTTGTTCTAAGGAGTTTTAAACTTACTCCATGGAGGGAATACTGGTAGCGTCACCCATGTTGTAATTAACTCCTCGCAACATGGTGCTCAACTACAGTATTGTGACACATGTCAAATAGGTCTCCAGACCTTCACACCTCTACGTTCCCTTTTAATAAGAATAAGAATTCTTTGTTGTCACTATGACACTGTTTCCAACATTAGCATGAAAATACATTTGCCAACTCCACATTGTGGCAATAGCAGCAGTCTAGCAGCAAGTAAGGTAGTAGGTATAGAAAACAAAAGATTGTACAAAAACTGCAGCGTATAGTAAGAACTATACAAAACTGCGGCGTAAAGTGGCTTTTGCAGTAGTTCACCGAAATTCAATCAAGTGGAGTGACTTTGTCGCTTACTGAATTTGCACTAAAACATTTTGACAGATATTTGAGTGTAGCATACCACATAAATCAGGTTCGAAGTCAGTAAGCACAACAAGAATTCATCAGGTGCATCGGATTATAAGGAGCACTGCCTATTTTTGGGAAAATGTAAGGATTTAAGTGCACCTTGTAGTGTGAACAATACCACATATATTTCCTGCACATGGAAGGATTGGATAAATTACCTAAATTTCTGTTCACTTAGCCAACTATGTGGTTTTGGGGGGTTCTTGGCTGTGTATGAAGTCAGTAAAATTTGCCCTCTGAGCCACTTTTTGGTCTGCATTTCCTCCCTTTCCTGTTATTCTTGTGTGAGGTAGTTTTATGTCTTTGTAGCCTTTAGTTTTGTCTTCTTCTCTCAGGACATTTCCATGCTGCTTGCCAATGTATGCACTGTCACCTGGATTACAAATGGAGCCGTCCTAGTAGTGCAGACTGTGCAGGACAAGCACAATCATGGACACACACAAGACTTTCTCCATCTGTTTTTAAGACCACGAGTCTTCTTCTGCCAAAATATTTTGTAGCTGTGACCTTTATCATATCCACAGATAAACAATATTAAATGACTTTTCTATTATAGTTTTGATGAAGAGCCCTGTAGGATAGCAATAAGCCTTCATCACGCCAACTATGACTAACTATTAGGCACGCCTTCACAATATTAGTGGAATCTGTTTGGACAAAAAGAGTTTGGAAAAACGTTTGGAAAAAGAGGAACAAAGAAGGAACTTATGAGTATATACCTTAGGTTTCACTTGCATACTAAGTCTGATCTCCCTCCCACGCTAAAGATGCTAGCAGATGTTACTGTGCAAGCCATGACATTTAGGCCACTCTATTTTGACTGCATTTTTCCATGTGGTGAACTTGCTTCATGTTGTAGAGGTTTTTTTTTTTTAAAAAAACTCCCGTCAGAGATGTCTGAGTCTGCAGGACAACACCAAATGGTCTGAGCAACTGTAGTACTGAAAAGATAAGCCTTTGCTGCAATGATTAATTTTTGTCAGGGTGTTTTGTCAGAAATACGGGTTTTGATATTCTGACATTGCTGACATTATTTTTTTTTGCCTTTTTTCCGTGTTTTGCACTTGGCATTATCATTGTTCTTGGATAAAAAAACACCACTTGGCTCACTTCCTGCTGCCCCTGGCCTTCCATGCCGCTGCTGTGCTGCTACTCAAAGCAGTCTAGAAGAGACTCAGGCCGCACAGTGAGCCCTCAGCTCTGACATACTGATTTAGAGGCTGCCATGGTCAAGTGACAGAAGATTAGTAGCATAGTATTTTAACAGTATTTTAAATGTGCAGACTATACAATATCGATGCGTGGATATGGAATTATTCACTCCTTTGTATTGACACGCCCACCCCCTAATCGCGAGAGTTAATCAGGAATCAGGAAACTTAATTGTCATTGCAACAATTCACATTGTGAAATGAAATTAAGGTGCTGAGTTCCGGTAGAAGGGTTCTAAAAGGGAGAGCAGCAGAATGCGCTGGTGAAGAAGATGTTGGGAACCGGTGTATCAGAAGGCTGCCTCTGTAGCCTCGCTTGCCATGTTAGTCCGTGACCTCGCTAGTGCGCCCGCCCCTGCAGTCTCGCTCTTGCTTCCTCTCCATTCGCCGTCTCCCTCGTCTGCCCGTGAGGATGACGATCCACGGGGAGCCGAGACTCCTTGCTATGTCTGCTGATAGGTTGTGGGAGCGGAGAAACTCGGTGGAAATACTTCTCTCGCTGCGAAACCAATGTGAAGTGGTTTGTGCTGGCTGTAGATGTTATTGGCCCAACAGAATGTAGAGGTGGTGGGAAAAAATAAAACATGCATTTACAAAACAAAGCACCGGAGTGAAGAGCACCAGTATGCTGCGTCTATGCGCGCCACCATGTTGCTTTCATAAGTAAAAAAAAAAAGTTCTCCAACCAAATATTTAAAAGAAAAAAAAAGCCTGAAGGAAGAGCACTGGTGCCTCAAGTTTGTGAATCCATTCAATTAAATAAAAAGGCTAGCCTCACTGTAAACACTGATAAGAGGGACAATCTCATAGAGGGCAAGTCACTTTTATACTTCAGGATTCTTCCACAATAAGGTGCCCTAAATTGGGCCATAAATGTATTGAACGAGGAAATTGCTAAAGATACTCTGATCCTAGTGTTTCTGTTTCTGTAGCACTGCCACCCTTTCTATGGCAGTGTTGTGTCCCAATATCATTTTTATCAGCCTCATCCTCGTCACGATTCATTTTAAATGCAGACTGTGTGTGTCAACCTGTCAGTAATGTTCTTTGTCTATGCGGACAATTTTTCATAGTCACTGAATTGTGGCAGACACGAACAACTCCTAGATCTATTTGATACATCGATACAAGTAGAAATTGCGCCACAAAGCTTACAGTATGCAAGCTGCCACTGTCTGCCGGTGTTCTGTTATGGATGTGCACATCTAACAACTCTTTTAGAGTTAACCCCAATCTAATGAGGCAGGTCAGTCAAGAGCAAACTCATAATCATCGGTTTAGTCTTGCAAGACAGCTGGAGGCAACACACATGCATGCACACACCAGTGTGGTGCGTGTGTGTAATAGCTCAAAAGTGAGTTTATCGTCTCCCCTAAGATTTTGACGTCTGACTGTGTTTATTACATCGAGTTCTCACCTTGATGTTGTCAGTGTATCCTAAATCAGCATGCGAGAAAGAAATCAGTGACGTACATTGTCTCAGTTTTCATCAAGTATCGTAGCAAATCAGCTTTCAGTCTGTAAGTAGGGATGTAATTGATAGGCATCCCAGACATTACCATTACCATTACCACTACCACTTGTGTTTTGCAATAATAGCGTACCCACTTAGGTCTATTTAAGGGACAAAACATGTTTATAGAATGTCAGCAATTTTCTTAATCACTGTTAAGGTTAACACTAATATGTAACACCAATATATAATATGTTTGAACAAAATGAAACAAGTTTTAAAGGGTGGGATTTTTCTGCTCTCTCTTTCTGCACCATCCCTCTCGAAAAAACATGTCATAAGAGAGGTCTATATTTTCTCCTCTCTTTCTTCTCTTATTTTTCCTCCACTCTTACTCTCTAGCCTGACTAATGTGATCTAATGTTATGTTTGATTTAACAAGATATAATGTTTTTAGCTCAATAATTTTAGTTGTGTGAAAACGCTTTCCCATCTGTTCCTAATTCAGAATGAAAGCAAATGCATTATGCATCATTGGTGAACTAGCACTCGCATGTGGTTTACGATCCCAGACCCTATTCTAGGAAACATTACATCACAGGAGACTGACGTTCTAAGTCATGCACTGTTCTGTTGTTTTTACTTCCTCCCTTTACTCCTCTTTCTCCTGTTAGCATTCCTCTACACGTTAGACTCCTTCTATGTCTTATTCACTAGCATCCATGAGAAGAAAAAGGGTCCATTTGATGCTTTGCCACTGAAAATGCATGGCAACACAACATCAAGCCCAACAGGTTTTCCCATATGCTTATTGTGAGCTACATTGTGACCTGTTATTATTCCTACTATTGATATCGTCGTGGGCCCAACAACAGACTTGTACAATAGAGCAACACATTTAACATTCCAAAAAATTTCACGGCACACCCTGTGTTTGGCCGTGAGTTGTCGACGGGGGGTATTACAGCACACCTGATGATTTGGCTCACAAGTGTGCCGCGGCACAGTGGTTGGGAAACAATGCAATAGAGAGTGCAACTGAATGAAGGCCCACACAGCATTGATAATAATCAGCTGATGAAATGGCAAGGAACAAAACAGAAAATTATACCTGATGACTTTGTGCCTATGCGACTGCCAGAGCTTTGTGATTCACTCATGCCTGCATTCACCTACACTCTCACACGCGCACACATATCCCTGTAAATACACATACGAAATACACATACACATACGCAGTGTCTTGCCTCTCACTCTCGCTCGTGCTCTTGTAACATGCCATTGTTCACACTTCTTCCCTCTTAAACCCTCCCACCAGTATGGCAGCTGACATTACTGACTGTGTCCCCTTTATCACCACCTACAAATACAAGTTTGTTTGAATACTTCTTGGAGCTCGCCAGCGGTGATCTTAAGTTTGGCCCATTATGTATAGCAAAAGACCGATGAAGAGTTGTAAAATGATGCTCCAAAGCAGTGGTTCTTAACCTTGGAAGTACTGAAGCCCACAAGTTTCATAAGGACATTCACTGAGCCCTTGTTATGATGGCCCAGTGGAGCGTGTTATCACGAATCATATGAGTTTGATGTGTGGCTTGACCTCTCCTGAATCCCTGAGACTGACTCACCGAACCCCTGGGGTTCGATCGAACCCGGGTTCAGAACCAGTGCTCCAGAGCAAGGGTCTTAAAGTTGTGCTTATTAAATGTGGCCTGCGAGGACACACACTGTCCCCGGAGTACTTATACCATCACGCGGGTACTCCCCCATCATTGACAAGTCTCTGAGGACAATGGCAAGACCGGCATCAGCAAGGGGGAACAGTCAGAGTGGTACAGAACACAGCTCTGAGCTTGCGGAGCACAGTTATCAAAGAGGCGCAGAGGACAATGCAGATGGCTCAGTGCCCCCTCGCCCCACCTCACCCGCCAACAACTCTCGAACGTCAGTGTAGAGTCCGGCAACCCACCCCTTGCAACACTTCAACAACTCTTGGACAATAGTAGAAAGTCCGACTCGCACCACCCTGATTAGGACTTGTGGCCCCCTTATGGCAGCAAACAATCACATTTTGCCCTCAGTAAATTTCAGTTGGAGACCACTGCTCCAGAGCCTGAATGTTTGCATAAATGTAGTTTTTGAAATGAATAGAATATCCTGTGTTTCGAATCACAACACACCAAAAACATGACATGACATGCCACCAGTAAGTGCCTAGCCTTCACCTCAAATTAAGTTTTCAAAGTGACAGTAGGCTCTCTTATTTGTTCATTTTGTTTCGGGGGACATGTGTGTGCTTGCACAGCAAATACTCCACCCAAAGGTGTAAGAGCTTGTGACAGGGCTGCCTTTATTGAAACCCAGTCGGCCTCTCAAATATTTAACATCTTCGCCTCAGACCTCTTGATAGCCCGGGCTGTTAATTGCCACAGTTGGATGAGAGAGATGGACAGATGGCAGGATAAGTAGAGATCAGGTGTCCTTCGAACAGATTAATCATTGATGGGAGGAGGAGCAGTGATGGCTTCATCTGCATCACGTAATCATTTGTCAGGTGGAATGTGGTTGAGGAGCACAGGTCCTTCACCGCCAATAAGAGATGGATCACTCATTGGTTTCCAACTGGAACACATACACACACAAGCATACATACATACAGTCCCTGGGTTATGTCGTCCCTGATCTATTTCGTCTAATGGTTAAAAATATTAAAATCAAACGTGTAAAATTACTGAAAAGAATGAATAATACCTAAGTGATAACAAAAACAGATAAGTTAACTGCAAATTGATATGAAATAACTAACATGCATAAAAAATAAGATTTAAATTTCAGTGACAAACACTGAAATGACTTTAGATCCATAAACGACAGGTACTACTTGTGACTGTTTGATGCTGATGTTTATTGTTTGTTAATTGTTGTATGTTGTTGAGGTATGTATGTAATTTCTATACGATAGATTGATCAAAGAGTAGCTGACACCTTTCCACATTTGAATTTTGGGATATTTCTGGAGGTCTGCCAATTAAGAGCTCTCATCAGTTAAGATCACTTTTTGTTTCTATGTCAACATAGAAACCACTGCTGGGTTCACAGCAACTGTCAAGGCAAAATAGGCAAGTCTCCATCACTTTTTGTATGTGTCAGGCGAAGGAAAAAAAGAGTCTTAATGTTTAATAGTCTGGGAAAAGACATAGGCATAGCACACCAACACATGCTTTTTTGGTTGTGTTCTGCTTTAAGTGTTTCACAGGTTGTTTCAGCAGAATGATCTGTTACAAAGTAAAGGTTTTGTCTGAGCCATCCCAAGGGACACGCTCCTGACGTCATTGGTTGCAAGCGAGGTCATAACAAAAGTAAATAGTGATATTTTGGGTCAGTGTCATCCCACTTTCATGTAACACGTCTGATCTGATCACTATGTGTGCAAATGTGTGCGCATACGAGCATGCATGGATGCATTTGGGCTAGTCTTAGCTTTACTTTTTCTTGGTCAGCCACAAGGATTAAGAGGTGGGCATGGTGACAGTTTCACTGCGATGTCAGAGTAAAGCAGCAATCACAAGCCAAACAGCATTTCAGAATCAAATCAAGCTTTCTAGCTTGGGATGGCCCAATTATACACACAATTTTTCAACAGGCGCAAACTGATCTTGAGACAGTTTGTGAGCTGGTTCAGCGTTGTATGAAGACAAAAGCTGCCCTTTTAGGCTTTAGTGAAAAATAAAGCAATGCAATGGGGGGTTACCTCTCCTTGCATATGAGCCATTGGAGAGAGTTAGGGAGAGAGAAATGGTCTGTAGCGGTGGGATATGATTGCCATAAGTGGTGGATGGGTAGTGTTACAATGGACAATATGATGACTTTTGGGTGTTGTTGGATGTCTGGGGCTTTCAGGGGACCACTGGAAGAGATGGATATGGTCAGAATGGAAAATAGATAAGTGGAAAAGTAAAGTGTTAAGACCCAATTACTTTTGTGTTATATTTACAAATGAGAATGTAACAAAGTGACCTGACTTGTAATGATCAATCTGTGTGATCATGAGTTGCACAAAAATCAATGCAACACTTATGTTTGGTAAGAGCATTAAACTTTTACCCACAAATTCAAAGACTTCAGTGCAGTGAAACACAAGTAGCGGCAATTATTTGTCGTTTTTTTTTTTTTTGGCATTTGTACGTGTGTGAGCACAGAGCTCCCGCTGACCATTGCTGCCCTTGTCACATTGTGATTGGCATGCAGGAGATTGAAAATTCAGGATGGAGGTAAACGCACAAGGATATACCACTGCTACTCCAGTGAAGTGAGGACGTTGTGTAAATGAATAGAAACACAGTACAATGATTTGCAAATCATTTTGATATTAAACTGATAAACCAAATGACAGAGAAACTTACGAAATAGTCAAAAAATGTCTGTTTTGAACATCTTACAGATCAACTAGTTAATTGGAAACATGGGAATATCATTACCGGACTTAAATGGAGCATCCCTGAAAGGCTTGGACGTTCTCAAGTAAGAATGGGATGACGGTCACCACTTTTTGAGCAACTACCTAAGCAAACAGTCCAACAGATTAAGAACATTATTTCTCAATCGCAAGGAAAATAGGGATTTCATTATCTACATCTATGTTATCATCAAAACATTCAAAGTCGTCTTAGTTGGCAAGGGACCTTTTCTCAAGACCGGAGAGAGGCTGTTCCAGGGACAACACAAGAGACTGGATGCTGAACAGGTGGCAGTTTGCCTCCTGAGCACTGTTGCGATGCCCTTGAGCAAGGCACCTAACCCCCAACCAGCTCAGGGGCACTTGGATGAAGTGCTTGAATGGGCAGCCGCTTCACTCTGCATGTGTTAACATGCTTCTATGTGTGTATTTGTAGGGATGATAACTATGTAATTTGTC
>OMPJ01012282.1:0-29915 GCA_900312935.1 Carapus acus
AAAAAATCGATTTAATCGATTTATCGAATTTGTAGCTAAAAACGATTTTTATTTTGCAAATTCGAGTTTTTCGACATTTTTCGCGTTCCGTTTCTTGTGGGTTTCCGTGGCGCAATCTGAGCCCGCCCCCTCCCACGCGCAACACAATTACAGACAACATGGCAGCAGCAGCATGTTAACAAGAGTTACTTCAAAAGTAAGACACAACTAATTCAATCATTTGGAACTGGTTCGGTTTTGATGCATTAGACGAACAACAGACGAAGCCTCGCTGTAAAATATGTTTAAAGGCTGTTGCTACCGGAAGCAGCAGTACAACTAATCTGTTCCAGCACCTGAAGAATAAACACTCCGGAGAATGGGAGAAGTGTAACCAGCAACGAAACGAAGACGGCAGCTCTAGCACGCCGGCTAAAAAGCAAATGACACTTCCTGAGAGCGCTACAAACTGTGTGCCTTATGATAAGAATGGAGCGCGTTGGAAAGCGATTACAGAGGCCATCACGTCTTATATTGCCACAGACATGTTGCCAGTTTATTCTGTTGAAAAGCGAGGCTTTAATCACTTGTTGAAAGTTTTAGATGCAAGGTACGTTGTACCCAGTCACAAGTATTTCGCCAACGTATACGTATACAGGTGAGGCAGCGCTTAGCGCTACAGCGCTGCCTCACCTGTACACTGCCACTCGGCAAAAGATCCGCGCTGAGCCGGAGGAGGTGGCATTTTACTCTGCCACCATGGACATGTGGTCCAGCCGGACGATGCAGCCGTATATGAGTTATATCATTATATCAAGCTTGAAATTGCTGAATGACAGAGCCCCATTTTCTTCTTATTTTGGATTGTTTACATGCATTTTTACTCTGAGGACAACCACAGCAATAAAGTTGCACTTTGACAATATGTCAGGTGTCTGCAGTTGTTTTTAAGTGCATTGAAAAAAAAAAATAGAAAATCGAATCGAACATCGAATTTTTCTCTAAAAAATCGGAGATTTTTTTTAGGCCAAATCGCCCAGCCCTAGAAAGTAGTGCACTAATGTGAGATGCTCAAGATTCAAGGACTTACCGTAATTTGTCACATACTTATAAGAGACGTGCAGTTAAATTAAAGTGGCAGTGCTTGCGGAGTGTGCAAATAACTCAAGAAGTGCTTAAAATATCCGTAGCAAAAACAATAATGTCCTCAAGTGTGAAAGATGTTGTACTCTTCATAATGAATTGTACTGAAGTGTTTATATACAGTATCACTGAATACCACATGTTCTGTGTCACAACTGAAACTTAACAATACAGGATGACAAGGTCACAAGTACACACCGATACAGTGGCACCTGCGCCTTTGGATGACGAATTGAAGCATAATGTAAAATTTACATGGTGCTGAAGATATTATATGTGGGTGAAAAACTAAGTGACATTGCTTCGCAACCAAGCAATTGGTTCACAGATGAACTTGACCACATTATAGTTTTTTCATTACCAAAGGACTGACTGATGAATTCTGTTCTCACTAGGGGTCATGTCTGCGCATGTGCTCCACTCTGCAAAATGGGATGCAGTTGGACACATTACCGCGTGGAATGAGAGGAGTCAGACTGTTTCTATGCTAAATGATGATGATTCGGCATCTGTCATCTACAGACACAAAGACAACCCACCTGTGAGTCACGCAAGCATTGTCTTATCATAGCCCTATTGAATAAACAGCTTCAATAGACACTTGGCATACAGAGTGAGTTGAGTCAAGGGCTGCACACGGTCGCTCATGAGGAGTGCATTTGTGTGACAAAACCTCAAAAATAGCTTTTCAGCATGTGACCCACTATAATTTTAGTAGTTGTGGGGTACTCAGCAAGGTGCCTGGGGAATAATATGTGTGCTTCCGTGTCTTTCCTAGGACACTTCAAGATTGTGGCCTCAGAATTTTGTGCATGGGTGTGTGTCTGTCTGTACGTCTGTACTTACATTTGCTGTCCTGTTGCTCCTTTGTGTATCCACGACATAGTGGGGTGGAGGGCTTCCTCCTGTGTGCAGAAACAGGATTAAGGCTCCACTTCCACCATGACACTGGCCTTTGGAAAATAGCCTCTCATATTTTTCTGAACGAGTCAAGTGTTCCAGTCAAGCATGTCAATATGCAATATGTGTTTACAGTGCTTATCAGACTTTTATCACTTGTTGGTGTCTTTAGCATACTGTATAAGCGTTGCAATTCGCAATTACCGGTTCTCTTTTGTAAAAGTCAGTTAGACACCCCACATGAGTACAGTTGGCAGGTAGGTACCGAGGCAGGTCGTTAGGTATGTAGTTACTTGATTGATTTCTTGATCCTGAAAATTTAAAGTTTCTCTGTCATATCGGCCACAGATTCTGATATGCCAAGTGACTCGCTACATCTCAGAGGACCAACTTTTTCAGTGGGCAGAAAAGGTAAAATCTCACCTACTGTGGATTCAGAGTTTCTAATTTTTTCAGTTAATGGGAAGTATGTGTATGATACAGTCTGCTGGAGGGCTTTCCTGTCTAATTGTTTTGATTTGTGTTGTTTTGTAGGTGCTTGGCTCCGTCGAGCACAGGGGACTGAATGTAACTTTGTTGTCTGACTGTTCTGTGGCTGAGTACAAGGCCTCAGAGTACATGTACTGTAGCTCTGCGCCTTTTCTGCGCTCTCTTCACACCACAGCCTCCCCTGGCCAGTCACTCTGTCCAGCCCTAGAACAACCCAACATCGTCACAGGACTTGCAGCTGCAGGTTTGCTTTTGTGTTTTCACAGAGAAAATACACAAATTTTACAAATTCGAGATCATCCCATCTGCAAACATAGGATAGTAACTGGGGATGTCCGATATTGGCTTTTTTGCCGATATCCGATATGCCGATATTGTCCAACTCTCAAATTGCGATACCGATAGTTATATGAGGTCATCATCTGTGCGCCGATAAAAGCTTCAGGAGCGCATAGGCACTATTTCGGTGTAACGCAAGCATTATTTTATCAGTTTTAAAGCAAAAAGAAATCCGATACTGATATTACATTTTTATGCTAATATTGACATCGACATTGGACATCTCCAATAGTAACATTACACATTTTTGATTAAAATCTTTATTTCAATGCAGAATGAAATAATCTTACAAAAGATTGATTCCAGAATCGCACTGAAAAGACTACACAGGAAAGTCCATGTGCCCTGTGGAATTTAGTACCTCAGGTTCCTTACTGAGTAGACCAGTGACCCGCAATTAGTGAAAATGGGTGATATGCAGAAACTGATTTCTCTCAAAATTAATAAAAAGATGGGGGGAAAAAAACAAATTGGTTGTGAAATAGATAACTTTATTTTTCTAAACGTGTTTCTTAACACAAAGTTATTCTCTACAGCAGTCATACCAGTTCAGACCAATGTACAGGTATTTCAATAATTTCACTTGTGCGTCACATCAGAGTAGAAGTAGCACCCCAGCGCAAACTATGACAAAAAAGTGGGACTAGTACTCCAAAACATATGGAAATGTTATAGAGGTTGTTGTGGCCATACTGTATATCTGTTCGAGAAAAGGCATGCCTTTCACACAATTCACTCATCTTTTACCAGCTTCCCTTCTGTTTCTACTCTTTTGCCAGTACTCAGCTACTGCCAGGTCCATTGCATTCCCACCAACACCTACGAATGTTACAGTGACATCATTGGCCCAAACCCGGTAACAATGGATGCATACAAGCCAATCTTGTCCGCTCTCACAAAGTCCAGACAGGTGAGTTGCTTTTCCACACTACAAGACCAATTTTTGCCCATAATGGTGCTGCTGTAATGTTGATACTAGCTGGTTCCGTGCCAAGGTTTAGTACCAGCAGCAGATAGAAGGCAAATAAGTGACCGAGGTATGCACCAGTGTTGCCAGGTGAGAAATGTAGGATTATCGCACTAGGGACATAAAAGTATCGTATTTTGAGGAAAATTATGGTATACCCGCTTTTCCTCACTCATGGGACGTGCGCAGCGGATTATTTAGCCTATCATGGTCGTTGTTCTGAGGCAAACGCATACACATCACTCGCAGCTCACATTTAGAAAAGCACCATTGGCTGGAATTTCATTTACTCATCATCTGTTTCTGGAAACAGATGCTGATAATTATCGTACACCTTAATTATCGTACACCTAGCAACACTGGCAAGCACCTTAACATGCGTCAATGGCTAGTCATACACAGATGTGACGGAGAGGATCCGGTCACCTTCCCAAATAAAACAATGCTCAGAATCAGATCGTTAATAAAGCGGAAATATCTTAAGTTCTGGATTCTTTCTGTGCAGCCCGGTACCTTAAGCTCATTTACTAACACACTGGAGCAGTGGTGATGGAGAGATATGAGATCACCCAAGATTTTCTGTCTTCAGCAACATCATAATCCCAAAATATTTGCCTCATCAATGACACCACAATGACACTGCATACATCCAAGATGATGATGTAACATGTAGTGTTGGCAATGGAAGATGTTAGAGCAGGCTCTTTGAGAAGATCCAGCAATTGATACATTATTATTCAGAGGGTAAACAAACAGGAATATTTAGCCTCTTGCAAATTGTTTGGGAATTCCAATGCTAATTTATTCCAGACTCATAATGTTGAAGTAAAAACTCAAATTCACAGGGATTTTATTTTCAGACCATGTTTTGACTGAATTTTCTTTTCTGTCCTCAGTTGGTCATGTCCCCCGACTCGGATGCCGTCGCCAAGCCTGTCGGTGTCACAGAATTTCAAAGTAATATGTATATTTGACATTTCTGTTGTTACATACTTGCTTTTTCCTATACATTTGGAATGGTTAAATATTTCTCATCTCGATCCACATTCAGTTCTAAAGTGTCTGAAAGGAGCAAGGGCAGCAAATAAGTGAGCAAAGCCAGCTGCAAAGCTGTTCATGCTGGCTGCCATCCTGCTTAATCATTCTCCACATCCACCTACGCTTGTTTTACTTGTCGTATGTCCTGTCTCCCCCTCTACTCTCCTGCTCTACCCTTTTTCTTAATCTGAACATAGAGCTGTTATTTGAGTTGCACATCTCACAGTTTCTCTCTTTTTCTTAGAATATGATAGACGTTTTGGGAGGAGTTTTTCGCCTGTCTTCATTGAGAACTTGTGTCTGGCTTGAACAGTTTTTTTTCCTGTATAGCCCTTTGTGACATTGACTTTGATTCTGTGTTATACAAATAAAAGATTATCAACAATGGTGGGTCTGTAAGTCAAGTCAAGTCAATTTAATTTGTATAGTGCTGAATCATAACAGGAGTTACCTCAAGGCGCTTTACAGAATGGAGCAGGTAGTGCTCATCAGCATGTAAACAGTCAAGGTCCATGGGATGGACACACAGAGACCCAACATACTCCCCATTAGCGACAGTGGGGAGGAAAAAGTTCCATAATAGGGAAGAAACCTCGGGCAGGCCAGGCAGCAGGTGGGCAGCCAACTGCCTTGACCGGTTGGGTTGAGAGAGAGAGGGAAGGAGAGAAAGAGAGACCCAGATGTTTGGAGGTCCGTCATCACTGGTGGTGTTCTAGCTGCTGGCTACAGGTTAATAAAGACAACACTCTGTGAAGAAGCCCAATTAGTAACATATACAGTATTTACGAGACAGGGATGCAGGTAAGGGTGGATGGTTGCAAATGAGACGGAGGGGGACAGGAGACTGAGGAGGAGGAGAGGAAAGCTCAGCGCGTCATGGAATTCTAGTCACAATATTTTGTCTAACTAAACGCTTTCGAAAAGGAAAATTTTGCTGTGATGATGAAAGAAGGACAGTATTTCTACTTGACCTTAATTTCATGTTTGTGAAGTGATTTTTGTCATCAGCAGTTCACCCCCTTTTTCGATTGAAAATGGTTGGCACAAGTCCACTTATTAAATATGACAGGCTATCATCTCGATGCCAACCTGAGGGGACGATGGTAGTCTGATTTGTTAAGTCAAAAATACTGTTTTGTGTGTTCCATTTAAATCTTCCCTTCAATTGTTAAATTACAGTTTTGGGGAATAACTGGTGTTTCGTCCTCTAAATCAGATAGGAGAATGTATCAGATCTGATTCTCTGGTCACAAAAAAAGTTTTACTGTAAATGTGAGGCTCCACGTACAGTGTTCTTTGTATCTGGTCACAAGGCTTGGAGTGTTGGACTCGTCGCTGAAGAACTCCTTTGGGCCAATAATCAATGCTCTGCTCACGGTCTTCTCCTGTGTGTGCCTCTTGCAATTCAAACGTCTCGAGACTGGGTTGCGGGATTGTAGGATTTCGAAATGTAATATGTCCAGGTTAAATAAAAGTAGTTTGCAATGCTCACTTCCAGCCCACACACGGGTTATGCGGACTGTTAAAGAACCATGACATCAAGATAAGATGACCTCGACTCACTCTTGCGACTAATTAATCGGTTTTAGCGCCGTACCGGCAGGGGCTGGGGGCAAAGCAGAAAAACTGAAGAAATTATACATGGTATGTAGAGCAAAAAGAATACACTATTACATTAATTTCATGGACGTCTACAGAAAAACAATTTTCACAATACCTGCCAGTGATTCAAAAAATGTAAAAATATTTCGGTGTGAAGGCTTAAGGTATTGTATTGTAGAAACACTATCAATTTATACAAACATGTTCAAAACCATCCAAAAGAAAACATGGAAAGTAACCATTTTTTTCACAGTAAACAGAGTTGAAAGTAACAAAGTGAAACTTGAATTTATACTCAAGCTACAACTGAAAAAGTCTAAATTATGCAAAGGCCACTACATCTATACAATTGAAATGTGTAATTTCAATGACTCTTGCACTTTTTATTTTAGAATTTTCGAAATTTTGATAACAAAGCATCTTCTATTTGATTACATGCTTTATCATAATTGTGTCTGTGGCTTTAACTAACTAACTAACCAACTAACTAACTAACTAACTAACTAACTAACTAACCTGGTACAACAAAGCGAGCTCTGACAGGCAAATGTTCCCACCTAGACAACTTTCACTCCCCCTCGCCGTCCACCGTCTTACATGTAGGTGTTGACCTCATATGCCAGCAGGAGTGCACACACTCCTGTCCACAGGGTGTCACTATTCAGTTTAATGACAGATTTGTTACCTACGTCAACGGAAGAAGACACGATGAGCGAAACTTAAATCAAACCGACTGTTACTGTGCAGACAGAACGATCAGCCTTGTTTTCACCCTTTTTCTCCAATGCCATAATCCTCTTATCCATGTTGACTAGAAATTATATCATTCCATAATCGTGTTTCGCTCATCTGGCATTACGTCAGCATCAATAGCAGTTGTTTGTCAGGGCATTTCGGTAATCAACAATGCGTGCAGGTCGGGGTAGCGGTGTATATGCGGTGAGACGCGAGACCAAACGATCTCTCAGCTTTGCCAAAGACAAATCTCGAGGGGCAGCTGGTTACAACAAAGTGCTGGCTCAAAGGAACCAGACCGTCGTGTCCGTTGGCGCCTGGGTGGAGGGCGGAGGGGACTTGCTGCAACATCCATCCGTGAGTAACAGTCCAAAACTAACTAATGCGCTCTAAAGTAACGACCGAATATGTATTTGAGCACTGAAACAACTGTCGTTATATTAGCGGTATGTCCATGTTTATCCCAGATGCTGTTCAATAATCAATATGAACTTCATGGCCTGTGCTATCCTAGAGCGCAGGGCTACTTGTGATACCTACAATCTTTATGAGTACAGACGCGGCCAAGGCTACCCCGCGGCCAGTCACAGGCCGGGGGTGGACACTAGTGGTGTGCGATACTGCATATTTTGGTAGATATCCGGGACCAAGTGTTTTACGGGCCAATATTGCCAATAAAGACAACAACACTTTTCAATGAATAAGGTGAGTGCGTCATTGACTTGTAAAATCTCAATTAATTTTAATTTTTGAAACGTATCAAATAGTGAAAATCCAGGACAGAATCAGGACATTTTTATTATTAGATTGAAAATGCCTGTTATCAAAAGATTTTCATAGAAGCCTCAGCATAATCCATACTATTTGAGTTATCTTAAGTAATAAATCAACTATTTCACTTTGTTACTTTAAATACTGTAACCTGCCTGAACATTCTCTGCCTTGCTGGAAGGGCTCTGCCAATGACCTCTGTCTCTGGACTGAGGGTCTGGCCGCAGGGCTAGAGGATGGGGGAATCTCTCTCCTCCCCACTCCATTTCGGTCGTTGTATTGTGGAGAGTACGAAACAGCGAGACAGGAGACGTAGGTGAAGTCAAGTCAGTTTACTCTCTACATCAACGGAAGTAGTAGCAACTCAAATCTCCTGCTCTCTATATAACCTCCGAACCGAAAGTGCGTAACTACCGTCCCCTAAAGGTGCAGTAGCTCACTCGGTGAATGTCTCTAATTCCCTCTGTTATTGTGGGTCACCACAGTATGTTATATTCTTTTTGATGTTGTTTTTTAACATAGTTATATAAGGAAATGGTAGAGTCTCCACAGTGCTTGACTGGCTCCTTACGTTCTGCTGTTATCTCGTTCTCGGCCTGAAAATACAGCCAGACGGCGCTCGTCTTCCTCTCTGCCATTCTTCTGTTGTATACTCCAGGTGCATGTGCTGAAGAACCTGAGCTGGCAACTTATTTGTTTGCGCATTAAGTCATGTGACATGACGGCGCAACATCTAAACCAGGGGTGACCAACCATGTGCCATGGAGGGCCGAGAGGCTGCAGGTTTTCGTTCCAACCCAGACCTCCACCAGGTGACGTCACTGATTAGCTCCTCCTTTCCGATACAAGGTGAGGTGATCAGTGAAGTCACCTGGTGGAGGTCTGGGTTGGAATGAAAACCTGCAGCCTCTCGGCCCTCCGTGGCACATGATTGGGCACCCCTGATCTAAACACAAGGACAGGACTTTCCACCATCCTGGACTGGAGGATGGACTGGTGGCTGTAAGGACTGCAGTTTGCCTCCTGAGCGATGCAGAGGTGCCCTTGTGCAAGGCACCTAACCCCCAACCAGCTCAGGGGTGCTTTCAGAATGGGCAGCCCCCTCACTTTTGGTACCCTCCTGTACTGCATGATATAGTGTGGCTTATTTCATGTGTGTATTTGTAAGAGTGAGAACTATGTAATTTCCCCTTCAGGGGATTAATTATGTGTATCTTCTCTCCTTCTCTTCTCTTGCCTGTGGTCAACTGACGCAGATACTTGGTACATGACTTGCATACATACCATGTGTGGCGCCCAAACTTAAGTGTGGTCACTAAGTGTAATTGCAAAAGAAGCATGGTAAGCATGCTTTATGACAGTGGTTTTCAAAGTGGGGGGCGTGGCCCCCTGGGGGGCCGCCAGGGGGCGCTAGGGGGGCCTCAGGAAGTCAGAGGAAACATGACAAAAGAGCAATATAATACTTATCAGTGTAAGTATATAGTAAGTATTATACAATACAATACAATACAATTTAATTTGTATAGCGCCAAATCATAACAGTAAAACAATAATTGAGTAATGAAGAAGTATAAGAAAATCATTCTAAAAGTAAAAGTTTCTCTCCATATTTTGTCAGTAGGTTTGCCAAGGGGGTCCCCGGGCAATGGCTAATGCTGTTTAGGGGTCCTTAGCATGGAAAAGCTTCGGAACCCGCGCTTTATGAAACTTCCAACTAGATTGCTGTTATGAACAATGGTGTATTCTCTATAGATGAAGCAGAATACACTAGACTTATTTTTGCAAGATCTTCTAGTCCAAGCCATCTCATTCACATGTAATATAAGAAATAAAAAAGATTGTCATACGTTGGCACATGCAAAATCTTCAGAATTTGATAATTGCAATGAAAATAAGTTCTTATTGCATCATATGACATGAAAATACCTGTACATGTAAACAAAATGTCAAAAAACAAATTTGTAGCTTAGTTCTGAAAGTTGACCTGATTGAGCAAAACCAATGTCATTTTTGGATTCAGCACATCAATCTTTTATTCAATATCCTGAATCAGATAAGATGGATGGATAGATGGATGGATGACAGATGAAAAAACTTCAGCCATAAATTTGATGTTGACCAGTGTATTCAGTCGTTTCTCATGGTTGTGCTCCGACTTTCTGCGTAGCATACCAACTGATAAATAGAGCAGAGCCCCATTTTTTGGAGACAAATAATGTTTTAAATGGAAGAGTGGGCAAAAAAGATAAAATGTGATCAGTGCATCTTTAGGGGTGATTACATATGAAGATGGAAAATACATCTGCAAATGTGAATCTTGAGGATGCAAGATTTCTTCAGCATTAAAGATTTAAGAATTTCATTACTTCGATTTTGCCCCCATTTTTCCCCATAATCCACAGGCTTTGGCGTCACAAACCGAAGAGTTGCAGGAGGAGAAGATGAGGGAGAGTGAACAGAACCTACAAAGATTTCAAGATAAAGTGCGTCATCGTGTGGCACACCAAGCTCAGCCTGCCAAAAAGATGCATCTTCAAAAAGAGGACCAAATGGTAACATTTTTTTTTTTTTTAATTTTGATTTCAGCAAACTTAAAATGAGCTGAGCGCATGTCACACTGTTCGACATAGATTGCAATAATCTTTGTAAAACATCAAGTATCATGTGCTCAGACTTTGCTGCAACACAGGACACTACAACATGCAAGCACCAACTGAGATGTCATGTCGGTAGAATTCCATCACAATCACATATACCCAGTATGTCCATGGTCATCTTTGGTCATCAGAAAAAAGCAATTGCTATGTGTCACCATGTTGCATGGCACAATGGAAGACCACCGTTTTGAAAGTGCAACAACAAATTTTCACCAAGGCAGGAGGTATTTTGTCTGTGTCTGCCCAAAATCGTCCCCTTCAAACTCTACTGACACAGCACATTATCTGTCTCCCCTTCCACCTATCCTTCATATCTTGGCTGATAAACTTTCTCATGTCCTCTTTCACTATGTCCATTAACCGTCCCCTGCAGCCTGTCTGCCTTCTTCTCACCTCATGCCTGCATGTGCAGCGTCCTTTGTCCAGTATATTCAACATCTCTCCTCTGCAAGCAACCTTATTTCCAAGTTACCTGACCGTAGCAGGTTTAAGCACTTCGTGATGTGCTCATCTTTGGTCCTGTTCAACCTGGTAATTCCCTGCCAAAATCTTAAATGCAATGCGATGCAATACAAAACAATATAAAAGCAAACATTAGACACCAAATGGCCTTTCCCACACACTCTTAACTCCAGTCCCCTTCAACTTAGGAAGTATTCTGATGACTTCAAAAGTTCGGGGCATCGGCAAGCGTGATGAGGCCGAGTGCCGGCTACAGCGGAAAATTGTCACATGGTACGAGCCGCTCAACATGACAAAAATTGAACTGCTTGTTTACTTATGAAGACTTTCCATCCAAGGAGTCAGTATGGACATTTGTGATGACTCTCAGCACCTTGGGGTGGAGAGAAACTCCACCAAACCAGGCCATCTGGCCATCAGATTCTACAATTCCTCCCATCTGAGTCAGACCTTCAGCACAAAATTGGTCTTGGAAGCCTGCGTTATTCTTGGCTGTGGCGATTGTGTTCTCTTGATGATTTAATTGTGTTTGCAAATAATCTCGTCGTCAATTCATTCCTTACCTTCTTCGCTTGAACACTGACAGCTATTCCATAAGGATCAAGACTGAAATAATGAGTTTTTTCAGGTTACCATTTCACTTTGTTTATTCACCAAAATTATAGCAAAAAGTAATGCACTGTTACCTCTCACCAGTTGCTGGCAGCAGCCACCCAGCCAGCTTTGTGATTCCTACAGCCAAATTACAAAACCTCGCTTATGACCATGAAACAGAGTTTTCAGGCAGCCAGAAAAGGAGCAAGAGAAAAGAAGAGGAGGCAAAGAAAAAACAAGATCTTGTCCTTTTGGTCTAGACCCCAAATACATGACCATAGGTGAGGGTAGGGACGAAGATTGACTGGGAAATAGAGAGCTTTGCCATCCGGCTCTGCTCCTTCTTCACCACGACAGACCAGTACATTGACCGCATCACTGCCGCCGCTGCACCGATCTATCGGTCAATCTCCCGTTCCATTCTACCCTCACTTGTGAACAGGACCCCAAGATGCTTAAACTCCTCAACTTGAGGCAGGATCTCCTCTCCGATCCGGAGGGTGCAAACCACCTTTTTCCGGTTGAGAACCGTGGCGTTAGATTTAGAGGTGCTGATTCTTATCCCGGCCATCTCACACTAGGCTGCAAACCACCCCAGCACATGCTGGAGGTCCTTATCTGAGGGCGCCAACAGGACAACATCCCCTGCAAAAAGCAGCTATGAGATCCTGTGATCCCCAAACTGGACCCCCTCCGGCCCCAGGCTGCTTCCAGAAATCCTGTCCATATAAATAATATATGGACAGGACTGGTGACAAAGGGCAGCCCTGGTGGAGGCCAACATGCACCGGAAACAGGTCTGACTTTGCAACAATGTGTCTTTGGTTGACAATGTGAACCAAGCTCCTGCTCCGGTCGTATACAGACCGCACAACCCTCAGTAGAGGGCCATGGACTCCATACTCACAGAGCACCCCCTACTGAACACCACGAGGGACCCCATCAAATGGCTTCTCCAAGTCCACAAAGTACATATGGACTGGTTGGGCAAACCCCCATGATCCCTCTTGCGCTATTTGGAGAGTGTAGAGCTCATCCAGTGTTCCAGGGCCAGGACGGAACCTGCATTGTTCCTCCTGGATTGACCATCAGCTGGATTCTCTGGTACCCTGGAATAGACTTTCCCGGGGAGGCTGAGGAGTGTGATGCCTCTGTGATTGGTACACACCCTTCGGTCCCCCTTTTTAAACAGAGGGACCACCGCCCTGTCTGCCAGTCCAGGTGCACTGTCCCCGACTGCCATACAATGTTGCAGGGGCGTGTCAGCCTTGACAGCCCTGCAATACCCAGAGACTTCAGGTTCTCGGGGCGGATCTCGTCCACCCCCGGCACCTTGCCACCGAGGAGCCTTTTAACTACCTTGGTGACTTCAGTTCGGGTGATGAACGAATCCACCTCTGAGTCCCCAGCCTCTGCCTCCTCTGTGGAAAACATGTCAGTGGGACTGAGGAGAAGTACTCCCGCCACTGCCCGACCACATCCTCAGCTGAGGTCAACGGCTCCCCACCTCCACTGCAAACAGTGCTGGTAGGGCACTGCAATCCTTTCCTGAGGCGCCGGATGGTTTGCCAGAACCTCCTCGAGGCTGACTTATAGTCCCACTCCATGGCTTCCCCGAACTCCTACCAGACTCGAGTCTTTGCTACTGCGGCAGCCTGGGCTGCCGCACGCTTGGCCTGCCGGTACCTGTCAGCTGCCTCTGGGGACCCACAGGTCAGGCGAGCCATCTTCTTCAGCTTGACTGCATCCCTTACTTCCGGTGTCCACTAGCAGGTTCGGGGATTGCCGCAACGACAGGCATCTGCAGCCTTATGGCCACAGCCTCAGGCTGCTGCTTCAACAATTGGGATGGAAAACATGGTCCACTCAGACTCTATGTCCCAAGCCTCCCTCGGGATCTGTTTGAAGTTCTCCCGGAGGTGGGAGTAGAAGATGTCTTTGATGGAGGGCTCTGCCAGACGTTCCCAGCAGACCCTCGCAATACGTTTGGGCCTGCTGCGTCTGTCCGGCTTCCTCCCTCGCTAGCGGATCCAACTCACCACCAGGTGGTGATCAGTTGGAAGCTCAGCCCCTCTCCTCACCCAAGTGTCCGAGACATGCGGCCGGAGGTCAGATGATACGATTACAAAATCGATCATCGACCGCCGGCCTAGGGTGTCCTGGTACCAAGTGCACTGATGGACACCCTTATGCTCAAACATGGTGTTTGTTATTGACAAATTGTGACTAGCACAGAAGTCGAACAACAAAACACTGCTCGGGTTCAGGTCAGGGGGCCCATTCCTCCCAATCACACCCCTCCAGGCACTACTGTCATTGCCCACTTGGGCATTGAAGTCCCCCAGTAGAACGATGGAGTCCCCAGATGGGGTACAGTCTAGTAGGACATCCAATATCCCAAGGACATCCAAGAAGGCTGGGTTCTCTGCGCTGTTGTTTAGCCCATATGCTTAAACAACAGTGAGAGACCTGTCCACTGCCTGAAGGCGCAGGGACGCAATCCTCTTGTTCACCGTGGAAATCTCCAACATGGGACGGCAGAGCTGGGGGGCTATAAGTAAGCCCACTCCAACACGCCGCCTCTCCCCACTGGCAACTCCAGAGTGGAAGAGAGTCCAGCCTCTCCTAAAAAGGTGGGATCCAGCGCCCACGCTGTGCATATTCAAGATTCAAGATTCAAAGCTTTATTGTCATATAAATTGTTATTGTACAGTATAGAAACAAGTTTCCCTGCACAGTGAAATTCTTACTTTGCCGCCCTGCTCCAGATGCCGCGCGTTAAGAAGCATAAGATAATAAAGAAAGAAAGAGAGACGTTCCGATGAAACATGAAACATAGTGAGAAGACAGAGATAGCACTAAGTTAAAAAGAACGTGTGGCCCAGGTGCGGGGCGAGCAAACACGAAAGGTACATAAGTGCCTGTGCCTCATTATAGAGGTGAGCCAGACTATCTCTAGTCGGAAATGCTCCACCTCCTGCACCAACTCGGGCTCAGGTGGTGGGCCTACTGGAGAGCGGGCCCATGTTGCCTTTTCAGGCCGAGCCCGGCTGAGCCCTGTGGGCAGAGGCTCAGCCACCAGGTGCTGAGCTGACAAGCCCCAACCCCGGGCCTGGCACCAAGGGTGGGCCCTGGTGACGCCGATCCGGGCAACATACACTCCCTTTGTCTTTCCGTCTTCATATGGGGTCCAGAGCTGCTCTTAGTCAGACCCGTCACCTGAGACCGTTTTGCTTTGGGAGACCCTACCGGGGCTTGGCTACCTGATAACTTGGCCCCCAGGATCACTCGGGCACTCCAACCCCTCCACCACGATAAGGTGGCAGCTCAGGGAGGGGCAACAGATAGGCTAGTACGTACAAATTGGTGCTGGAACACTCATCACTCTGTGCCATGTCTCACGTTAATCTCAGAACAACAGGAAGCATCTGATTCTTCTGTTCCTTTCCCATGTTGTATTTTAATTCATCAGGTCAACCTTACCTGATGGACAGAAAAACAGGAATTGAGCTGTATCTGGCTACACACTATAATGTTTATTTACAGCATAAGAAAGACGCAGATATGTGCCAGAATCGCTGTTTGTCGTATTCATGGACATGACATTGAAATAGCGTTGGAATTGGTTTCAATAAAAGTAGCAGTTTCTCTGCTATGCTAACTACTGTAATGACCTGAACATATGATTATCTAGAATATAAGACGACCCTCTTTTTCCCAAGACAGATTTTTTGGGAAAAAGGCTTTTTGAAGACAAAATCTTGTTTCATCATTTTATTTGATAATCCCAATAAAACATGGAAAAAATTGGGGGGGGGGCACAGTGTACAGCAGGAAATACATTTTATATCAGTTCCATGCACTTTGCCTTTTCATTTTGACGTCAAACTGGACAATATGTTGTATTTTTTGGGGATATTAATATTACAAAATCTGAAACAGACTTTTCATCTTAAGAGTCAAGTTAGAATAGAGTTATACTTGGCTTGATAGAGATGCCCTTGTGTTGCATGAAGTCGTAACAAGAAGAAGGTGCTCCTGCAAAGTCATTTTTATTCATCTCCTTGGTAATTACCGGGGTTTACAGACATAACTGCACCATTGTCAAGGCCCTCCTGGCGGTGTGTTGTTCAAGCACCCATTTTTGAACTTGTTCTTTTAGATTTGGCCGTTTAGGTTTCACCCAACAATTAGATTTTTTGTTCTTCATTTTTCTCATTGAAATGAGAATAACCTCTGCATTTTGCCAGTCCCTCTCAAGTTTCTCACTCACTCCAATCTTTCTTTTTGCTGTGAGATAACCCTTTTCGCCTACATATTTTACTACTTGCTGTCACACCGTGGTCAAGTCAAGTTTGGATTTTGTCCTGTCTCCATGTTTCATCTCATCATGTCCAGTTTTATTATGAAAAGTAACTCTCCTCTTGTTTCCTAACGTTTTTTCTATGCTCCGTAGTGGGAGTGATTTCAGTTTACTGTATTGCACCTCGTAGTCTGATGGATTTTGTTTCCTCTGTAGCGGTCTGGCAGATCACTCCAAACCTTGGGCTAGCTAGTTAATTTATAGCCTTGTCATTCCATGAGCATTGTGTTCAGGAGAAGAACAATAAAGAGTTTTTGATTGAATCTTGAATTTTTGATGAGGTTTCCCCAGTCATTCATTAATTTTCATACCCGCCACTTACCCATTTGTAGCATAGGGATCTGCTGGAGCCTATCCTAGCTTTCTTTGGGCAAGAGGCAAGGAATACACCCTGGATAGTTCGCCAGCCTATTTCAGGTTTCCCAGGCTATTGTAGGTTAAATTGCTTTTGGTTGGTTCAATTGCCTCAGTTTGGTTCAATATGGGTAAGACCTAAGACTTGACAACTTGCCAGAAGACTATCATTGATACCCTCCATACGATGGGTAAGACACAAAAGTTCATGGCTAAGGACGCTGGCTGTTCACAGAGTGCTGTGTCCAAGCACACTTTATCAATGGAAAGTCTAGTGGAAAGGCAAAAAAGATGCACTGGCACAAAAGATGACCGTTGGCTTCAGCGCATAATTAAACAGAGAAGATATGGGCTACAACTGTCAGGTTCCATGGGTCATGCCCCTTCTATGCCTCAGCCAACGCAGGAAGTGTCTCAACTGGGTCAGGGAGAAGAGAGACTGGCCAGTAGTCCAAGGTCCAATGTTTTACAGGACTTCATGATGCCTCCTGCTGAGGATTTCTATGGAGATGCAGATGTCATCTCCCAGTAGGTCCTGGCCCCTGCCCATGCAGCCAGAAGCACCAAAACCTGGTTTGATACTCATGCCATCACAGGGCTTGACTGGCCAGCCATTTCGCCAGACCTAAAACCCGTTGAGAATTTATGGGTAATTATCTAGAGATAAATGAGGGGTACCAGACCCAAAAACAAACGAGAGCTGACAGCAAGCATCAAGGAAACCTCGGCTTCCACAACTCCCAGGTAATTCCACAGACAGATTGCCTCAATGCCACAGTGCATCGAGGCAGTGATTAAGGCGGAGGGAATCCCAACCAAGCATTCAAGATTGACATATCGTTTTGGAAGTACAGTCGACCCTCGATTGTGCGGACTTCACATGTCCGGACTTTCAATTGTCCGGACAACGTCCGCCTTCCGGACTAAATGTCCGCTCCAGCCACTCTAGTCCGAAGAATGACAACTTTGACCGATAGGTGGCTCTTGCGGCAGACGACGCCACCAGCGAGGCAGCCACGCTTGCGAGTAGGAGTATGTGTGCGAGACAATATACATGTAGGCTGTTTACTGTACAGTACTCAATGTTCAATGTCCGGTAGTCAATTTTCAATGTCCGGACTTTTTCATTGTCCGGACTAGGTCCAGTCTGTATTTGTCCAGAGAAACGAGGGTCGACTGTACCAAATTTTGACAGATTTTGATTAATTGATTTTAATTGATCCCAATGTCTTTCACTTTTTCCTGCACAAACTGCGAAGTAAATGGTGATTTCTTCACACTATTCAATTTTTTCAATTGAGTAATGCTCCATAATGTTTATTTTGTGGGCCCTGAATCTATAATCGATGAAAGTAACTTTATGAATGGAATTATGGAAATTAGTAAACTTTCTCATCATATTCTTTTTTTGGAAAGGGTCTGTATATCCCAGAAGAGTGTACTGCGGACATTAATGTTCAGCCATCAATCTATGAAGTTATCAATCGTAGCTTAAACTGATTCACTTTTTTCATGTGCGACCGAAATAAACAATATGACGATGATGAATTCTTTTCCAGACCAATGAAGACACGAGGTGGGTCAGAGGCAGACTCGCAGCTTGCAGCATGTTAGCAGACAGGCAAACAAGGTCTGACCCTCTCAGAGGCCAGTGGAATGTTTCTCCAAGCAAACATGTGAGCATTTGTGTCCTGCTCTGGTTCCTCTTTGCTGGCTCACCTCCTCTGATACTTCCTGCAATGGTTGTGGTGTTTCTAAGACAAGTTTTCCTGGAATAACTCTCCCCTGTAAGCAGGTTGAAGATCAACAAGATGAAGAGGGAGTTAACCTCCTCATCACCAGTCATCATGATTGTCCGCTCATTCAGCAGAGCGTTAATGAGTACCCAGGCCTCAGGAGTGGCACTTGGTGTCATCCCTTGGTATGTGTGCTTTGTTGATTAAGCATTTGTGAATGATCTACTTCCAGGATCACCAAACTGTTGTTCTCCAATTGTATGCTGCTCTTGGAGACAGAACAGCACACCCCATTTGCATACCAGCGTCAACACGTAACTGCAGTGCTAGCACCAGTCGACAAAATCGTTCTGATTGTATGGTTCCTAATAGCACAATGACTCCCTCTTGCACATGCTCTTCTGTAACTTTGTACAGGCTGCGCGTTCAGGTGATTCCTGCTTGGCGAGTTGGGAATGTTTGTTCAGGTCTATAATATTTTTCATCCTTGAGGGAGACTCTGAAAATTTAACTGCTTCCTTTGAGCAGGTAGAATCTTTGCAGGGCAAGATGCATTGTCATTTTAACAGGACCTTCAAAGTTTTTGAGTGTTATTATTTGTCGTTATATAATTTCCTCCCCATTTTTTTTGTAGTTATTGACCTATTTATCTATTTCCCTGTGTTCTAGACCAGGTGTGATCGATACACATTTACTTAAGGATTTTGACAGCATTGCAGATTCATCACAATGTCAGAATCTTCTCGTCATTATTTCTGTGAGAGTCGTGATGTGTAACACTGCTGAACCACAGTAAAGTCAAAATAATGATAAAAGGCCGATGTGTGACACTGTATGGTGATATTGTGCTGTCACATCTTAGGTGAGTGACCTGGAGTTGAATGTTACTGACAAGTCTGAAACTGGTCCTGGTCAGACACAGATTCCCTGGCCACCAACATGCCAAGACAGTAAGAGAAGAGAGGTAGGCTGCAGGTATAAAACAAGAATTGGCATTTATGAAGAATAGAAACATCAGATTGCTTTGATTTTTTTCCATGTCTTGCCCAGCATCAGTCTCACTTTTTGACACACCGTCGTCACTTCATGTCCATGGAAAGAGAGCAAGTGAAGGAGAACAGACAGTTCAGAAAACACGTGAAAAAGACTGCAAGGTGACACTTTTATATACAGCTGATCCTTTTTTTCTTTTCTTTTTTAATTAATCACTTCCCTATCTGGCTGTTCTGACCTCTGTCAAATGCTCCCAATCCCCTGTGCATTTTCCATATTTTGATGTATTGAGTCACTCACTAGACACTCATGTGAGTGTGATTATTCGTCACCCTATCCATTATTTGCTCATGGCCACACTCCTGTTATTTAAAGCTGCTTTAACAGCGTGTGTTGAATGTGCTACCAAATATCTTGTAATACTGAATTGGGTATCTCGGTCATCACCTGAGTGAACAATTGACTGTGTGTGAGCATTACGAAGTGCAGTGTAAGCTTATTTGTCAATTGAAGAGACCCTCTTGTTTACTTAAATTCAAATGCACTGAATGGAGTTTTATCAAAACATGGTAGCTCACAACATTAATTCAGATTCAAAGCTTTATTGTCATATGTGCAGCAAAGAAACACAAGAGGCACATTGAAATTCTTACTTCATACGATGGCTATGCACCAAATTCCACGAGGAAGGAAATTGATAATTATGAATGAATAAATAAATAGATAGATAGATAGATGGATAGATTCTGTGCGATCTAAGGAAGAAATTTTATATAAAGGGAGAAGAAAATAAGTACAGATAGAGTATATGCAGAAGAAAAACAAATAACAAAACCAATACTTACAGAATATGATAGGATGACAGGATGGATATATTTGGTGCAGGATTTTATCACAATGGTTATTTGATTGATCTTCTGGAGTCACAAACAACAGCTGTGGTGTTGTGACGCACAAGAGGAGATGTATTTGACGCACAAAGTCAGTTGGCATTGAACTGTCATATGTAACACAGTCATGTGGGAAATACAGCATTTGAGGTTTGACCTCATCTGAACTTGCACTTTGAATCTATGCAGAAGTCTTTATCAGTGGTATGAGTGCAAACAACACAAAACATTACTGTCATTAATTACTTAATAAATGCTGTGAGAACAGATCTTAAGTGGCAGTTGGCCCTTTTTGTAAAAACATACATTGATTCACAGACAGCCTACTTTACAATATCTCTCATTAAGTTTTAGAGGTACAATCTCATCAATAGAAATGACTGAAACGTTGAAACTATCATGTACATTTTTTTCTTATCCGAAGCATCAAAGGAGAAAAAGAGCAGCATAGACAAGAGGAAGAAAGGAAGCTGCAGACGATGTATCTGATGAAAGAGGCCCGGCATAAAGTGGAGGAACGAGAGCTCCTGATTTTAGAACGACTCAGACTAGAGGAGGAGGAGAGAGCTAAGGGACAGCAGTGGCAAAACAAAACGGGCAAAGAGAAAGGATCTGTGAGGTCAGTGCTAGAGTTGCACTCTGTAGCCAAGATATCACACAATCACCCAATACATTTGCTGAACTATTTTGGTTGTAGTTCATTGTTATTTTTTTGTAATTTTTTTTTGACTTCATTTTGACTGGTTACAAAATGTACAGGTATTTAGGACTGATGAATCTTTGCGCAGGTTGGTGGAGAATTTGAAAACTCAGATTAAGGAGCGAGTGTCTGTGGAGAAACTCGAGCTCCCACTTCTCTGCTGCTGTGCTTCTTCCTTCTGGGACTCCCATCCTGACACCTGTGCCAATAACTGCATATTCCACAATAACCCAAAAGGTACAAAATGGCAGGAGCATCAGACTCTGTAAATCACTTGAAAAATTTCAGTTGTCACTGACATGTAAAAACATACAAGCTGTAGTGACTGGTGTTTTTTTCTTTTTCACAGCGTACATTCAAGCTCTGCAGTCTGCCGTGATTTACTTGGATCTTCATTAAAGAGGATTGAGTTGATTGGCCATTGGCCATCACGCCACCACTTGTTTAGCCCTCGCTAACAGAAGTCGAGTCATCTTGCTGCAAGCAACATGAGAAAAAACTGCGCACAAATTATCCCCAAGACTAAAAACCTTACAAAAAGTATGTGTGTTGTGGCAAACCTTGAGACAGTACACTTGTGAATGTTTTCATTCATGTAATCAGCTGACATTGATTGTTCAAACATTTCAAGCTATACTATTGATTTACTTTAACTGAAGTTAGCTAGTTTATTATTATGAATACCCCGCCACATTTTGCGGCCATGAATGTTTCATTAAGCACTGTGAACACTGCTTGTAAGCACTGAATCATAAATTGGCCAAGTGCAATCTGCAAATCGCTAAAGACAAGCACAGATCAACTATGGAATTGACAATGCTATTCAAGGTTTTTATAACCCAAACCCTAACCAAAAGATCAGAGTGAAAGGACATGAGAGCAGATAAGAACAAACAAAGACTGTCTCAAACATACATTCCTGCACTACTATTTAGATAATACTACTATTTTTTTTAGATTCTTGTTCTTCATCTTTGGAAATAAATTCGTCTCTCGCAATACATGTACATGCAATTCCTGTTGCTCTCGCCAACTCCAGGTTGCCACCCTGCCGATGTTGCTTCGCGTTAAAGGGGAGTTTTTCCTCACCACTGTTACTAATGGGAGATATGTTGTGTCTCTGTGTTTATCTTATAGCATTTAAATGTTAAAATGTTGAGGAGCTCTATCTGCTCTATCTTGGAAAGATAACTTCTGTTGTGATTTGGTGCAATGAAAAAAAAATTCATTGAATCCATCATCCACAAAATCCCTTTCCATCATCCACAACATCCCTTTCCAAAAAAAGTATACGGTCTCCCATCTTCAGTCTTCCACTTTCTCCCAACATGTTTCTAAAGTAACTCCATTTTGCACATTTTTTGTTTTCATTACTTTCAGTATCTGTGCCCCTAATTTTTAGTGAAGTGTCGTTGAATTTTTCAAAAAGCCCTCCCAAATAAAATGCATTGTTTTGATTATTATTTATTCTCGTGTTCTTATTGTGGAGCTTCATCTTTTTTTCCGTTAGCATTCTTTGGATTATTTGCATACAGTCAATCTGGATCAGGAGCCGTCTGTGCTTGTAAATCCCTAAAAAAGATTGCGTGTGATGCCCGGTTTTATAAGTCATGGTTTGTTGGTTGAGTGATTTAAGTAGGCAGGCACTTGACTGATCCATTGATGTGTCCCCAGCAGCTCTAAAGAACATTACAGAAAAACAGTTATGAGAGAACCCAACTAGAAATGCAGATCATAGTTATCAATTCTTTAATACAAAAACTGTGTGACTGAGACAAATGCCCTCAGCTTTGCATGACACAGCGTCATAGATGACAGTTGAGGTGTCCCTTTGCCATTTAGCCATAGGCCTTTCTCATTAAAAATCATTTTTTATGGACAAAGCTGCCTAACGGCCCAGAGAGACAAGGATCCAATAATGACTCTCAGCAATCATCTACCATCAATCTAATGGCCCAGAGAGTCAAGGGTCCAATAATGACTATCAGTAACTATCCTCTCACACGAGATTCCTTAAGATTCTTGCGCTCATTTGACAATTTTATGCGCTGTGGACTGTGGTATATTCAAAGAGTTTGCAATTTTACACTGAAAAACCTTTTAATGAAATTGCCTCACAAGCTACCTTTCAAAAAGTTCTCATTAATAACCACATGAGCAACTCGTCAATTTTCACTGTGTTTCTTGGTGTGAGGAAGGAGACAGTAAGGAAGAAAAGTAAGAGAAAAATAACAAGTGGGCAAAATGTGTGTTGCATTTCATCTGATAACATAACTATTTCTCACTGCTGAAGGAGGATCCTAAATTAAGCCAACTAAACATTCTGTATTTAAATCTATATGTTGATGACAACTACTTGTAAAAAATTGCGGACTGAATGATGCCTCCAAACTTTCAAATGACACATTACACACACAGGCCATGGAAACTAGTTACCACTGTGCTCATGCTCTTGAAAATTACCTGAATGATTAGCACAAACAGACACAGACAAGGTAAATGATTGGGATAATTACAATTACTAATTGCCTTCCAACTATGTGTAATTACTGGTAGTTATATGTAACACTGTAATTAATACTTAGCATGCTGAAATTAGGAGTACTGAAATATCCATGACATGATATATCCATGACTTGAGGATCTGGATAGACGACAGCATTTCTTGCATCTCACAGTAATAGACTGATGTTTAAATTTTATTTGATATGGATTTTTGTCCATCATCACTGGATGAGAGCAATGCCAAACCAACATACTGACATAGTGTGAGACTTCAACTCGTTAACCTGTGTGATGTTTGTTTACGTTGTGGGAGGACACACTATGAAAACAATTCGACAATGAAAACTTATGGAGCGGTCTGCCTCTCTGCTTCGTGTGCGAAAGTTACTTTCTCCCCCCTCTTGTGTGCATGCGATACAACATGAATTGCTGCAGATTTTGGATGTCTTACACGTTCATGTGTATCTGAGCATCTGAGCTATACTATTCTTGTTGCTGTGTTACATTAGACTGACACGTAAGGTCATCCATTACAGTGATGTTAGACAGTATTTTTTAGTTTATTTATCACACATATCCCAGCGGGGGGTCGTGATGTCACAGAGGACGCTCACGTGTTCCGCAGGAAGCTGCTCGTGGAAACTTGACTTGGAAACGTCGTCCACTCTCCTCTACCTCCCTCGCGGCTACGACTGAGTTACTTCAGCGTGACTGACTTCTCAGCGGGCCGGGTGTGTGTCAGCAGGAGCGGGGCGCTCTATTTAAAGTCAGTATGGAGAAGTTGTCGGTGTTTCGCGACTCCGTCCAGCCGCGGTCAGCCCGGCTTTGGCTCCTTCCATTCTCCTAGTCGCGTCTGCTCCCTGACTCTCCTCCGAAAACAGACGGAACGGGTTGGTTGGACATCACGCTGTATCTGCTCGGGCCCTCTGCCTTTCCACCCGTGGGAGTTGATTCTGCACAGCAACTTCTTCGTGTTGCTTCGTAATAACAGCCATATAGCGCGACGAATAGGCAGTTTCCTTCTGCGGGCGGAAGAATGACGGCGTCCCTGGCTCCCGGCATTCGACTCATCACACACTTTTCACGGGATAGCTGGTAAGTTTTCTTGGCTTAGGGGACATTCCACGGTCAACGCTGGATTTGTAATGCTACAACTGAATCATTTATCAAGGCTGTGATAAAAAGTTGCTGTTAGATGACGATTCGACAAAAAAATAAAACAAAACTTCAAATGTATTACGGACAGAACAATTCTAGATGATATGCGTTCCCCAGCCTGTGAAATGTGTGCAATGGATTTACATTCCTTTGAAATACTTTCCTTGATTGTTTTAAAGCGGACTTTAAGTTCTGAAAATTGCAGATATTCGGAGTTGTGTGACTGCAGAATCTAAATTTGAAAAACACCATGCAAAGCTAACACAAAATTAAAACGAAGGTGATTGTTTGTTCCAAGTCTGGAGTTTCCTGTTCTACTGTAGGTCTTGCGCCCGACTGTTTTAGTGTGTTTTGCTCTTGCATTTGTCTTAGGCAAGAAGGCACCTCAACGTATTAGTTCAAGGCCATGATATATCAGATAATCATCAGTTCTCATGACTGATTGAGACTTTCAAATTTGACCAGATGTTATCCCGCATGTGGTCATTTTAAACACGTTGCCTTGGCTGTTGTTATTATTAATGTTTCCACGCAGATATATGATATAGAATTTTCAGCTATTTTCATTTCTTCACTTCATATTTACCTCACTCCTTTTATAATGAGCAGGTTTCATGGTCCTACACATTCTGTTCATACAGTAACTCAGAGGTTGTGTGAGAAAGGGACGTTTGGGCATACTTTTTAGATCGTAGTGAAGTACACCAAAGTATACTTTCTGACATCCAGTCTGTCAGACGTCAAGTGCTTTGCAGGGCAAGTGATAATTAGATTTCAGCTTCTGGCAGGACTGTGCAGAAGGCTGCTCAGTCATCAGCATATGAAACTATAAAACGCCAGGCCCTGGTTGTTTTAGGCTTTGTGAAAACTTTAAAAAAATACAACTAAAAACTTATCAATTACTGTTGAGAATTCTTTAGGGTTTATAATTGATTTTTTGCGCAACAAGTATCAAAATGATTAACAGTGATTGCTTATGTAGACATTTTAATATAATCAGTAGATTACTATTGCATATGCAGTACTCCATAAATGAATCTGAAATAAGACATTTAATTCAAAACTTTTGATTGTGGCCTCTGCAAGTTCATGCATTTCTTAATGGTTCATTTACTCAGAGGGTCTCATAAATAGTGTGAACACTGGCTGTGTTTTGGGTTTTTTTGAGAAGTGTTAACACTGGCTGTGCTTTTGGGTTTTTTGATACATTACTTGTCTGTAATAATTGATAGTATTTAATATGTTCAAAGTAGAAAATGCTATGAAGATATTTTCTACCGAAACCTTAATCAATATCTCATTTTTAGGTACCGTGGCTTCATTCTGGTCCTCACCTTTATCTTCTACACTGCATATCATCTATCCCGGAAACCCATTAGCATTGTCAAGGTGATGTATGTTTAATTTGGGCTTCCACAGGAATTTTCTGATTAAATTAATGTACTGAAAATTTTTAGGGAGAAAAATTTATTATCACAACCAAAAAAATCTGATCATAACTGTTTTTTATACCAGAGAAAAAAACAAGGTTTGCTTTTTCCATTGCTGTCAAAGATGAGGCAATTCAATGTGTCAGTCCTGTTGTAGTTGTGTGTGTAGTTGTGATTCCCCACATGCTTTCAGTCGCATTGAAAACAACTTTTGTGCCAGCATGGTCGAGATGGCTCCCCACCTCTCGATGATGCCTAAAAATGAGCCAAATTTGACAACCTCCATAAATTTAGAACCAATGTTCGAGCAAAGTAGCACTTTTTTGGGTGAAGATTGAGCGCAGCCAGTAGAGATGGGATCATTTGCAGAGAGGCAGATCAAATGCAGAAGTTATTTCCCCCAAGATTAATCATCAGTTATCACATGCAGACTGCTGTTAAACGGAATATTCTCTCTGCATCTTTCCCATCCCAAACAAGTCTGGTCTTTGTCGGCATCCTGTTCAGGGTTGCTGACAACTGTGAGGAGGCTTCAGCGTCTTGCTCAACGACATGTTGATGTTAAGAGCAGGCTGGAACAAACGATGTTAAGAGCAGGCTGACATCAACCTACGCTGACTGATTTTGGCCTTGGTTTGTGATCTCTCTGCCATGCTATCCCAAAAATGACCATGGCTTCTTTGGAACAGGGCAGCTGAGACAGAACATCATCTCTTTGTGGGGTACAAACCTGTCAAGTGCAAACCTTTAATGAACGTTTGGAGGTGCAGACTCTGCTAATTCCAAGTTCATTGACCCTTGACCTTGGGCAGGGGTTGGGAACTCCCAAGCCACACATGGCTAGTTCACCTTTATACTGTGGCACTCTGTGGCCTGGGGAAAAAATACAGTCCTGCGTAATAGATGAAACAGAAACTGACCTCATACCGCCCTGAGTTGCGGATGCTGCCCTTGCTGCATACCAGGAGAGTTGCTGAAAAGCTTAACTGCATGTGTGGAAAAGGTGACATTTTTCGCTTGCAGCCCCCATCCCAGTGACGCCTGATGAAACAGGGACATCAAAGACTGATTGACTTAGTTTCGTTTAGTTTTTGCGTAGTCCGATGGCTGTCCAGAGTAGAGTTGCTGCAACGCTTTCTGCATGCATGCGCACATATGTCCATGGTGCCCTGGCGTTGCTTTTGGATCTCTCCATCAGAGTTGTGCAGTCTAGCTATTGCAATGCAAACGTGTCGTCCAACCAATGCAGCCACTGGCACAAATGTTAATTACATGTCAGGTCAAATGCCGAGCAGCAATTTTCCCCAGAAATGATATAGCCGATCCTTGAGAACTAAGCGTCTGAAACAGATGAATGAATCATGTGAATGAAAGTGGATGAGTGGAGGGAAACAAATGATTGCAAATTTGTTTTGTTTTGTTTTGTGACCCACAGAGCCAATTACACAGAAACTGCTCCTTGGTGATCCATCCAGCCAATGTCAACATCAGCAATAATGCCAGTTGGTGCGACTGGGCTCCGTTCGGTAATTTCCTCTCTACTTTTTATTTCGAGATACTTTCACAAAGGGAAATACATTTCAATGTGCAAATGAGACATTTTGTTAAACTAAAATAATAAAGGTAACAAGGTAGAACTGCATTGTAATGTAATTTTCTGCACTGACCAAATTAGTGTGAAACACATTTACAGTTAAACATTCACCCTCACGTTTAAGTTGACAGTGTTGTAGAAGATGTGAAGGATTTTGCGTTTGAATGTTTTTCGCTTTCAGACCAGGATAACTATAAGACTCTTTTTGGAGTGTTGGATAACTCCTTCCTGGTTGCATATGCCATCTGCATGTTTTTCAGGTGTGTATATGTAGTTATAGTTGGTTTTGTTAATGTGTGTACAAAGTCTTTATTTATCAATGTGCTCTACCTTAGTGGGATATTTGGAGAGCGTCTACCTCTTCGTTATTACCTGAGTGTTGGGATGCTACTCAGTGGTCTGTTTACAGCTCTGTTTGGCCTTGGATACTACTGGGACATCCATTCACTATGGTACTATGCCTCCATCCAGGTAAACATTCATCCCCTGTTACTGTACATCTTTATCATCACTGCGTTGTGCTGTTAGTTCTCATAAAGGCAATAATTTACTACCTTACATTTATTTTCATTACCTAAATTATTTTGGTCAAATGATTGAAGCTTGCTTTATCCACTGACATGTGCAGCCATGGCTAATTCAGGAAGTTGAATAGATTTAGTAAAACAATAAGACATTTCATTTTTGGGAGAAAAAAAAAATCACAATTCTCGAACAATTCAAACATTCCTACTGAAGTGCTTATTTTTATTGTTACCCAGACAGTTGGGCAGTGCTTTACCTGAGCTACCAACAAAATAATGTTGTATGAGTCACAACCAACAAAATGCTAATCTTTTTTCCAGTTCAAATTTAAAGTTGGCTGTCAGTTTTGCCATTCAGCATATACAAAGTGAGGATTGGAATTTCATTTGTGACTGCCTAAATTGATTAACGTTAATGAAGAAGTAACAGCAACAAAACGTCATTGCCAGTGAACAGGAAGTTGAGGTGATGGAGCTATCTTTTGACTGGAACGTGAAAAGAGTACACATGTTATTTTAACATTAGGATGATGTGACCACGTAGGGTGGAGCTCAAAGTTTTAACGTCCAAGCTCTACATTCAGTTCTGTCATGAGGACAGCAATTACATAAAGAGTTTCTTGATATTGTTTGTATGGCCTACCTTGCTGTGTGCCTGTGTGTACGCGTATGTGTGTGTGGAGGCAAAGGGGGTCAAAGTCCTGAGATCATGTGTACAGAGGGCAAAAGGGGAAGGGGGAACAAGACAGGGAGAGGACAAGGATGAGCTTCCTCACAGCCTGATCGATGAAACCGTCTCTGCGTCTGCTGCTCCAGGATACACTGTGGTCCGGCTCTGAGAATTAGCACAATTAATCAGATAAAACAGGATCTGCTCACAGCACAGTTGCGTTAAAGGTAAAGGCTGTCAATCAAGATGTGAACGGCTTGTAATTTGTCAAACCACTCTTGAAATGCAGAGCTGAGTGTGAGAGGAAGTAGCTCCTTCGCTACGTCATCAAATCAGAGGAGTTCTTTGTGAGTGTCAGACACTGAGGATGAAATGTGGACTAGCCTTTTTTGTCTCCCTTTCCATGAATTTTGGAATTAAGAGTCTGTATGCAGCATATGCTATTTCCACTTACTTAACTTTTCATTTATTTCACAATAATCGATTTCTGTCTTTTTTGCATTAAGAGAGACAGACACTAATGCAAAGGACTTTCTCATAAGTATTTCTGCTTCTGCTTCTGAATTCCATTCACAGGTTCATGACCTGACACAATAATCTTGTCGGTCACAAAGATCTCGCACAAATTTCACCGACATAACATTCATGTATCACCCCGTTTTTCAATGTCCTTTACAGATACACTTTGATACACACCCAGTTTGTAGGTAATTTGCCACTTCTGGCACTCACTATGTGTTGTCATGTGAGGCATATTCATCACATGACTCACAGCATGTGACTGAAGTGTCAGGGCTTACTTTGTTTTCTGGGGGATTTTGAAAGCATGGTGGTCACTGCCCTAAGAGAAATCTTGTGCTAAATGCCACTGGAAATGATACCTGCATGTTGCCATCTGACCGTCAGACAACTCTCCCTGAATTCCAGTGCAAAGGAACAAACTGAATACTCAGTTTCATTTTAATTCAATTCTATTTTATTTGTGTTGCGCCATATCATAAGAGAAGTTATTTCAAGAGTTGCAGACAGGGACTTAACACACACAGAGAGAGAGAGAGAGAGAGAGAGAGAGATTTTTTTTTGATTTTACAACATCTTTATTTATTTACAGACACTCACAAAAAAAGAAAAAAAAGAAGACGCTTCTTCAAAGGACCATTTGGCTGCTAACCAATTCGTTGTCTACAACACTACATAGAATGTCCCCGAGACACCATGTCTCCTCAAACTCTCCAAGGTTGGCCGTGAAAGAAAAGAAATCAAAATCAGTCTGCAGACGGGCCCTTAGCATTCGCTTGAAGATACGAATAACATCAGTGTCC
>OMPJ01012282.1:33955-46406 GCA_900312935.1 Carapus acus
TTCTGGTTGAGAGTCAGTTTGTCATCAATTTCATCAACTATGCCACACTTGACTTGTTTATATACAATAGTTTGCCTTAACTCTCAGCAGTATTCATTGTCATTGACAATTATAGCTCTCTTTCATTATGTAGGTCAATAATGAAAAATGTCCTCGCAGTGGTGACACATGCTACTCTGTCAAGTACATAGTCTGAGAAGAATGTAAAGGAATCTCACACCAGCTTGCTGGAAATGCTTGTCCTCACTTAGCAGATTGACTGCAAAACGTACTTGTCAGCAAAGTGTTAAATATTGAACATTTTGGTATTAAACTCAACACTAAACATCAAACTTAATGTCAATCAAATATCAACTTATTGCTATTTTTTCACAAATGCATGACAATCATGAGATTCCAAAATGTTTTAAAAATATAATGTACTGTACATTTGAAGCACATATCAATTTTCACATCTAGTCATATGTCAATTCATAGGTTACATCACACATGATCTGTACCTGCGTGTAACATTAGCCTCAATACAGAAGTTTTGGTGGTTGAAGATAAGTTGCTGTCCCAATTTAAGGTCTATCTTTTTGTTCCAGAACCTGAAGATGTCAACTGCAGTGCTCCTCAACACCATGTGAGTCACAATAGCCTTGTTCATGATTCCAGTCATCACCAGCATAAGTGAAAGTACTCTTCCCCATTGTGTGGTTTGTGCTCTTTGCTAGTCTGATCAAGCAGAGGAGGAGGGACCTGTGCTGCAGAACACTTCCCAGTCTGATACTGTATCCTACGGCAGTTGCTCCAACTCCATTGAAACCCAAAGGGACTTAAGTACTGATGCCGAGGCTATCAGCTTCATCCGAGCTCTAAGTATACCTGTGAGTAAAATACTGATAATAATATTGTTGGGAGAAATGACCTATGTGCAGCACATGTCTACATAGCTCTCAACAAATCTGGTTTGGAAGTCCAGCAGACCTTCATCTATAGTTGGACAACAACAGTAATTGAATCTTCTGTTAACTGCATGATTATAGCATGGACATTTTGAATCGCCTTAGCTACTCAGTGATGTAGTGAGCACTTCCCATCACACAGCAAGGAGGTTTCCGGTTCAAATCAGGGTTGGGGGATGTTTCTTTGTGCAGTTTGTGCGACAGAGTGCAATATTTGGCAGAAGTCTGCAATACAGGAACATCAATTGGAGCAAAAACACGTACAATCTCATGTGAAATTGAACCAACATTTCAATCGAGAAGTTGTCATCTTATCCAAGTATACAAGTAGTTTTGAAGTTTCCCCAGAACAGCAAAAAATCTATGAATCTCCCTGATCAGACTTTCTAAGGCAATGTAATTCTATGCTCTGCATCAGACAGATAGATAGACAGACACACACAGACACAACTATACAGACAGACAGGCAGCAGTGTGCCACTCAAAACACCTCTCTCCCTGGTGTCTGGTGTCCACAGGATAAAGACATTGTTCAGGAAAGATGGAGCTATAGATTAGTGTATATTACTGAAGATAACCACATAGAAAAAAATGTTCATGCACTTGTTTGTTGCAGGGAGTGGTGGAATTTTCTCTGTGCCTGCTCTTTGCAAAGTTGGTCTGCTATACTTTTCTGTATTGGCTTCCCCTCTACATCTCTAATGTTGGTCAGTATGTTACCATATCCAAATGTAGTGTTTGAATAAGGTCCATATGATATGATGTTATAAAAAAAAAACCTAAACATTTAAAGTAATGCAATTTCTGATCGCAGTATCATCTTTAGACGGAAACAAAACTATTTTGATTGTGAATTTCAGCGCAGTTTGAGGCGAAAGAAGCTGGCGACCTCTCAACACTGTTTGACATTGGAGGTATTTTGGGTAAGATGTAATTATGACATCACACCCTTTATATTCATGTAGGCAGTGATTGCTGACTGCAAAAACAACACATTCCTGAGCCCCGCACTAACTGAGCATATCAACTTAGACTTTGGCATGACCCCAGAGGCATGCTTGATTAGAATCAAACACTGTCCAGGTGACCTTCTTAGCTAATGACAATGAGGAGCTCATATTTGCTGATAAATTTACATTAACGGATCACGTGATATGATAAGGAGAGAAAAAATTTGCATAACAAAATGTTTGTTGATAAACAAGTTCTTAACCACTTATACTGAGTGTTGTGAAAAGAACTTCTTTTGTTTTGTTCTTCATGCCGCAAGAATACTCATAAAAATTACATGCCATTAATGTCAGGAAGAGCTAAACTTGTTGAACTATTTGCAGGAGGAATCTTGGCTGGTCTGGTGTCCGATTACACTGGTGGCAGGGCCACAACTTGTGGCTTCATGTTACTGGCTGCTGCCCCAATGGTGAGCCTCATTGAAAGTATCAATTTTTGACAGCTTTCAGCAGCTTTTTTGTTTAATCGTAGTCCTCCAGTGAAATGGACAAGCATCAGTATTGGAAGTCCTGAGATGTTTAAGTAAAACTCTGGATTTCAGGAGTCGGTTTAGACTATGGATCAGCACCCTGTGGCTGGCAAGCCACGTGTGGCTCTTTTAGCCTTCTACTGCGCTTCAGTGTGGCTTGGGAAAATAGATATATAAATACAGTTCAGTGTAAAGATGAAACCTAAACAGACTTAGTACAGCTGCAGACGCTGTGCTTGCTGCATAACAGGAGAGGTACTGTTATGCAGTTGTGGGAGAGGTGAAAACTTGCAGTTCATTTCCGCACCCCCCCGACGCCTGACTGACGGCCTGATTTTTTATGTCGAAAACCAGTGGCGGCTCCCAGTGTTTACAATTCTATGGAAACCAGAGCGAAATGGCTCTTTGGGTGTTAATGGATGCCAACGCTTGGTTTAGACATTAGCGCACATGATAGATGCCCTGGGATGATGATGTCATTCATCTTGGATTTCTCTGTCTACATCCATTGATCATGCCCCCCTGCTGCGGTGAAATTGATTTTGTTACCAGTTGCACTGTGCTAGCAATCTTACTTCTAAATCTCTAAATGATACCTTTCAAGCAGTTCTTAATGTGACCTGATTTCCTCAGTAATGGTTTGTCCACTATGATGATGAATTATTGATACATTTGTGGGTGACCCCATGCCAATCCTGTCTACATTATAGTTACCGGTAATACTTTGTGTGGACATATGTATGCCTTTGTGATTGTGAGGTATTAAGGCAGAAGGAGAAAGACAAAAAGACACAGAAAAGATAATCTTATCTGCTTGTGCATAAAAATCTTGTGAGAATTTATGTTAACACTCCGTACTCCATCACATCATGTGTCAACTGCTTTTATTGTGTTGCTGTAATCTGTGGTATTTCATTACAAAGACACAAAGGTTTCTATGGGAAAAGTTAATCAGTTGAGGGAAGAAATGATACGAGGAGATGGCTTGGTATTCGTTAAAGCAGAAGAAGAAAAGAAAGATGCATACTCAACATAGTCTGATTGCATATATTACTTTCGCTGAGCTAGCATGAAATTGAGACAGTTCATTTAACCTGCAGCTGTGTTTTTCATCTTGTAGCTTTACATCTATAATTTGGTTGGACAAACAAGTACTGGAACAAACATTGGTGAGACCTTTCAAAATAAAAATCATAAATGTAGAAAAGAAAACGCTGGTGTGAATACTACTCTCCTGCTCCGAATGTGTGCGTAGGTATGCTACTGTTGTGTGGGGGCCTGGTGAATGGACCCTATGCACTCATCACCACTGCTGTGTCTGCTGACTTGGTAAGAGCATGGCAAGTTTGCCAACGTTATACTGACAGACTACAGAAGCATCAAGCATTTTGCAGCATCTGATGGAGCCATAAGATCATTGCCATTCAAGATTGGTGTGTTGCCATGATGTTTCTGTGGGTGGTTGATTTGTTTGTTTTGACAAATACGAGCTGTGCTATCTTTTGCTAGCACTTGAGAGGGCAGTGCCTCCTTTTACTTAACATGAATTAATATGTAATTTTTAATATTAATTTTGATCTAATCATAGAATGATTTTAATTTATTTCTCAAATGGTCCAAATGAAGAGCAATGCAAGTTTTCAAATTGTTTTGTCCTTTGCAACTTGACTGAAAATCTTGCTTTTCTGACTTAAATCAATTCAATTAAATTCAGTTTTATTTCTACAGCGCCAAATCATAACAGAAGTCATCTTCAAGGCTCTCTCAAAGATGAAGCAGGCAGAGCTCCTCAACATCTAAACATACAAGTCCCATACGATGAACACACAGATTAGGGTTGATTATGTAGAATAAATAATATAGTATAAGTAAAAGTAAATGGTATTGTAAACAGTAGAAGTGCAATTGTATGAACTTAAACTGTAAACATATCTTAATTGTGTCCATGATGTTTCTCACATTAGAGGAGCTCCTTAAATTGGATATCTGGTTGATAACCTGCATTTTGTGTTTTTGTAACAGGGAACACACATAAGTCTTAGAGGAAACTCTAGAGCGCTCTCAACTGTAACTGCCATTATTGATGGCACAGGGTCAGTCGGTATGTATGGACATCCAATGATCTTTCCGATTACTTTTTTTACCTCTTTCAAAGAGGAATGTTGAGATCGACTCCATCAGTGATTCTATTACATAGAATGTCAATGAAATACTTCTTGTAAAAAGGGATTCACTCGGTAGATGCCTCTTTGAGCTTTCTTCCCTCTGTGGCTTTTTTTCATATAGGTGCCGCACTGGGTCCTTTATTAGCAGGTCTGATTTCTCCTACCGGATGGAACAATGTCTTCTACATGCTCATTACCGCTGACATCCTTGCATGTGTGGTATGCAATCTGCTAATACTCATTTGCTCCAAGTAGTTGTAACCACTTGCTCAAACAGCAACATCATATTCATAATACCCATGCTGTTCCACCTTATGCCAGTCTTGTGTAGTCTAGTCTAAATTCAGCTATACAGCCCCTTCTGTTGCATTCAAAGACTTTGACTGCAGTGTATTCTGATCTCTATTTACAGTTTTTGTCCAGGCTAGTGTACAAAGAGGTCCAGAACTGGCGTGGCCATTGCCCTCAAGTTTGAGGGTAAGTGAGAAATTATTTCAATGAAAATCATGGTATGTCAGAACAGAACATTTTAAATAGTACATTAAGAGCACAACAGATGCTATTTTCATCATGAGAATATTGATGGAGAAGTATTGTGAAGGTTAGAAAGAGTTACACTGTATGTTTTTGGACCTAGAGAAAGCTAATGATAGCTTATCAAGAGCGGAGCTACAGTGAAGTCTGAGGAAGTCACGGATGTCAGAGAAGTTTGTTAAGATAGTGTAGTACATGTATGAAGATATCAAGACAGTGGTGAGGTGTGCGGTTGTATGGGCAGGTGGAATCCTAGAGGGGCAACATCAAGGATCAGCTCTGCACCACTGTTTGCAATGGAAATGGACTGGCATAGATGTTCTTATAACATTCATCTGTCGTGAGGGTGGGAGGCAGATGTCAGGAAAATGTCAGGGATATGGTGGACAAGAACCTGCTGCAGAGCAGGAGTGCGGCTGTTGCTGGCATTTATTTTAAAGTCCATTGGGCAGAGCCAGAGTCAGGAAATCGACCAGGGTAAAAAAAACACAGACAGACATGACCAGAACCTGTAATTTTGACCACTGGGAAAAACACAGAATCCAGAAGCCGTTGAAAACATGCAGACAGACATGAATAGAACCTGTAGAAACGACCCTCGGGCGAAACACAGAAACCAGAAGCCGTCAGTGTCGTAAAACAGGCTGCCAAACAAGTGCAAAAAAACTGACACAAATAAACTGCTTGCAACAAAATAACTGCGACGATCCGACAACTCCAGAAACGTATGGACAGCAGCTCAAAACCCCTCTCAACTAAGCCCAATAGCTAGCAGGTGCACCGATCGATTGGGAACGATAACCGGAGGTCCCATAAAGGGCATGGGCGCAGCACACAGTACCTGTTATCAGGAAACAGTTCAACCAGGCCCCTGCAGGGGTCGACAGCGAACAGTCTCCAGAGGCAGGGATTCTGACAGAGAACCTAGAGAGGTGGGGTTTGTCACTGGTGAGTGAAAGAATGACAGTCAGCAGTCAGTAGTAGCAGTCAGTCAAGCCGCCCCTCAGTTCCGCCCCTGCGTTGGACCAACACTGGTGTTTTGGAGGAGAGTGTTTCAGATTATTTGTGATAGATATAGAATAGCAACACTAAAAGGAAGGTTTGCAAGGTAGTAGTGAGATCTGCTCTGATGTTTGGTGAAGACACAGTGTCCCTGTCTTAAAGACAAGGAGGCTGAGCTGGAGATACAGAAACACTGATGCCAAGGTTGTTGTATGGAAGTCAATAGGACAAGACAGGATAAGAAATGAGCACATCTGTGGAACAGTAGAGATCGACCAGTTTGGTGATAAAGTCGGAGAGGCAAGATTGATATGGTGTAATCATGTGTACAGAAGAGATGGAGGCTTTATTGGCCTTGTACGACCGTCGACAGAATTTGCATTTTAGTCAGTATGTCACAATAGGAGAGTTTCAGAGACTGGATGCAGCTTTAATGTGGTGGCCTTCAGCAGTTACTGTACCACCCAAGAATGTATCAGTGTTCTCAGTTTTGTGTACTTGAGTTTGAGGGCAACCTGTGGCCACGTGGGCCACGTGGGCCACATGTAGCCTTCTGAAGATTGCTGAAATAGCTGTTTATTGTTAATAACTAATGTGGTAAAATCAAATATCCTAAGACAAACGGCAGATCAGATCAGTGATCCATCAATTGATTTCTGCGTGTGTGTGTGTATATGTGTGTGTGTGTAAAAGGATGACATATTGTCAGCAGTTTTTCTTTGTATTCTAGGTGTAAACAAACCTTGTGTCAACACAGCATTGTTAATCGTGAAGGACAATGACCCATGGATGACGTGTAATCTCATCAATACACAGTGAAAATAAAAAAAAGTTAATGTTTTGACACCAACCAGTTGTCTGAAAATTGTCTTAAGCACAAAGAAATGTATGAAGCTGACGCAAAGGGATTTCAAGCCAACTATTTTCTATCAGCAAAATATTCATTAAACTCTATATTTTAACTATTTAAATGCTGATTTGTGTCGATTTGTCCACATTTGTCACATATCATGTCCTTGGGTTAGAGCATTTTTGAATGTGAAGACATCTGGTCTTCAAAAATTCGGTGTTGTTCGAAGATCATCTGATCATCCTTTTGGATGTATATTGAACAGGGATGCATCACATTACAAGTAACAGGTAGATTGTGATTCAAGCTTTTGATTAAAAGCATTGTGTTTCTCAGACTACAAGTCATTCCAGAGTGTACGTTGCACCAGCCAAAAAATGCAAAACAATATCGAAAAAAATGTATAACGTAAATCACACCCAACTGAAAGGCACATTTTTGGGGGACATTTATTTTACAAAATCCCAAGAACAGTCTTTTCATCTTGAAGTTACAATAATAACAGTAGGCAAGGGAAAAACAGGCTGAATAAGTATACAGCATGGTAGCGTAACACATTGATGGTTATTCAGCCACGTGAAGCATAGACAATTAAGTGAATACACATCTGGTAATTATTCTGATAACTAAGCATAAAAAACAAGTTTAACATCTTAAACAAACCCCTCAATCCTACTCCAAATCACTGAATTCACTGAATCTGTTTTTCCTCTGAGCAACTTTGCTGACTACGCAGGTAGATGAAGCGCTGCTTCCTCTACTGCGCAGAAGAGGAAGTGGTGCTTACATTACTGTGAATTACCATAATCTTGAAAATTCAGTGGTACAGGAGGTGGTAGTCAGCACTAGTACACAAGCCTAGAGTGCTGTCACACAGTTGTCGGTGTAACAATAAGGAACTTATAAATTATATATTTTAATAACTTCACATATATGTCTCCTCTGAGTATGAGTCGCACCTTCGGCCAAACTATGACAAATAGTGGGACTTACACTCCAGAAAATGCGGTTATTAAGAAATGCCTAGAGACACAAAGGGTGCTGAGACAGTCACTGCAAAGCAGGCACTATGCTTAAGCAGAACCTTTTTCTGAACCTGATAAAGCTTAATTGTGTCCCATGACCTGTATTTGCAATAACTTAAGATAAGAAAAAACAATAGTCATGTCAAGTCAGTTTTATTTGTAAAGCGCCAAATCATGACAGGAGTTATCTCAAGGTGCTTTCCAAGATGGAGCCGGTAGAGCTCCACAACAGACGCACACACAGAGACCCAACAAATCCCCCATTAGCAGCAGTGGCAAGGAAAAACTTCCTTTAAAGGGAAGAAACCTTGGGCAGGCCATGCTGCAAGTGGGCAGCCAACTGCCTTGACCAATTGGTTTGAAAGAGAGAGAGACGGGGAGAGAGGTAGAGACACGCATAGGGATGCACAGCAGCAGGTGCACAGCATGCCAATCAGGAGCAGGACCTGGATGTGTGGGGGTCCATCTTCACAGCTCATGCTCCAGCTGCCAGCTGCAGTTTAACAAAACAAAAAACAAAGACTCCAGGGAAGAGGCCCAATTAGTAACATGCATTTATAAGACATAACCCTAACCCTGCATTTTCGGATCGCAGTGCTTGGGTGGGATGATAAGGCACAATCAGCTATTTAAGGTATGATGCCTGATTATTGGGTGCTTTGTAGGTGAGGGGAAGGATTTAAATGCTATTATCAATTTTATAGGCAGCCAGTGCAGAGAAGCTAACACTGGGGAGATGTGGTCTCTCTTCGTAGTTCCTGTCAGTACACATGCAGCAGCATTCTCAATCAACTGGAGAGGCTACAGTGTCTTTTTGCAACAGCCTACTGATAGAGAATTACAGTACTGTGATGCAGCCTGTAGGTAACAAAAGCACCCATGTTATTATGTCACTGAGGCAAGTCTGAAGTCAAGCCAGATGGTTGCATGCCGTAGGCTTCTCTGATAGATACAGTTGTGTATTGTCGGCATAGCAATGACAGTTGATAAAGTGTTTTCTCACGATACCACCTGGAAGAAGCATATATAGGATGAACAGAATCAGTCCATGTACAGAGCCCTGTGGAACTCCATGTTTAACCCCAGTGTGCTCAGAAGACAGGTTAACATGTTCAAATTGAGGCCTATCCGATAGATATGACCAGCTTAAGACGGTTCCTTCGATGACGATCAGGTCCTCTGGCCTCCGTAGAAGGATCTGATGGTCGATGGTGTCAAATGCAGCACTGAGATCTAGAAGAACAAGCACGCAAGCGAGAGCTATCCGAAGCAGTTAAGAGGTCATTTGTGACCTTCACCTGTGCTGTCTTGGTGCTGTGATGCATTCTGAAACCTGACTGACATTCCGTGAATTAACTGTTGCTCTGCACGTAGTTGCATAACTGTTAACAACTTTCTCCAGGATCTTGGAGGGAAAAGGAAGGTTAGAAATAGGTCTGTAGTGAGCTAAGTCCCCCGAATCAAGAGTTTATTTATTAAGAAGAGGTTTGTGATTACAACAACCCTGAAAGACTGTAGTACGTAGCCAGCAAACAGAGGCATATTAATCATATTACCGAAAGTACAGCTGTTCCTATTAAGGGAACAACTTCTTTGAGCAGACCAGTTGCAACAGCATCTCACAAACAGGTTGTTGATTTAGCTGAGGAAATCATCTTGGTTAGTGCAGGGAGGTTAATAGGGGAGAAGCAGTGTAAGGATGGACGAAGTTGTGGAGGTCCTGGGCCAGAACCTGCGCAACTCCATCTGGGGGACTCCAAGCACTAATTTTGTTTATTGTTAGAATTTTGTCATTGAAGAAGGTCATTAAGTCATCACTGTTAAGATTAGCAGGAATACATTGATGGGAGGATTCATGACTCCGAATTAACATGGCCAAGGTGCTGAAAAGACATTTTGGGTTATTTCTATTTTCCTCGATTGGTGACAACTAACAGGCATCACAGAGGACCTTTTTATAAGTTCTCAGACTGTCCTGTCAGGGTGAGCAAGAGTCATCCAATGAACCGTAGTTGTCATTATTCATATCATCATTCATTGAATCAATGGTGTACAGCAGGGGTGCCCAACCTTTTTGAGCTCGCAAGCTACTTTCAAAATGGCCAAGTCAAAGAGATCTACCAGCCCCCCCCTGCTTCAAAATTTTTTCTCTCTGTCTATCTATCTATCTGTCTGTCTATCTGTCTATCTATCTATCTATCTATCTCAAGGGTGCCCACACTTTCTTGACCAGTGCTGAATACAACACTTTTTTGGGTCCTTACCTTACTCTGTTGACTTGCACTGAGTGGAACCATCCAGAGACGCATTATCCGGATAGTAGACACTGACCTGACAGCTACCAGACACAGGTCTCGAAATCTTTGCAGGAATTTCCCTCGACGGTGCGCACCGATTAGTAAACCGTGCACACAGTTTGCAAAAGCCGTGCGCACGGTTTTGCCGCGCCCTTCTTCTTCCTCTTCTTTTTTTTTCTTTTTTCAACCCAGTGATACTTGCCGGGCTCCATACATCTGACATCAGCGTGCAACAGTAACTCAGACAGTAGTCAGTAGTCTGCGTTATCCAGATGCGCATGGAAAAGCCGTCTTTGAAGAGATCTGGCGTGAATAGAACCGGCGATCTTTGTTGCGAAATCCATTATATCCTTCATGTTGAGCATTTTCGCGCATAGTGCTTGTCGGCGTATTATGCAGTGGTAATTAAGGAGGTCCGGAAAAGCGTCGTCCTCCCTGCACTTGGCAATAAATCCATTGAAGCAGCCAACCATCGCGACGGACACCAATTTGAACACTGGGAGCTGAGATTCACTTTTTTTAAAAACTCAGCGTCCTTTTGGGAGCTGAGTGTCAATTTAGAATCTAAATTAAACGCTGGCAAGCACGGAAGGCGCCGTTGTGTGCACCTGCGCATACCTGACGTTGTGCGCGCATGCGCATGCCGGTCTGTGTACCTCTTCATGATGCGGACTACCCACACTACCTCGGTATCTCGGTCGACTGGTAGACCGCGGTCGACTGGTAGACCGCGGTCAACGCGTTGGGCACCCCTGGTGTACAGTATGACCAGTTGCCCATGGAATGGGTTTTATTTGATCACAAAACTAATTAAATTCTGCACTTTGCCTTTACTCCACAGACTCAATACAGCAAGTCAGAGACACAAAATGAAATCAATAAAAATTTGAGGATAAGACGTTACCAACAGGAATGCAGAAGAAATAATCCCAACTGCATATTTTCATCTGATCAATTGGTCTGTGAATGCCTAGTCGACTTGTCACTCACTATCTCATTTCTTCTATCGTTATGCAGCATTATCTGATTGCATACAGTCAGGACAAATTGGTTAAAGGATGTTGAATGTAGAGTTGCCAGGTGGCAAGAGAAGAGGACTGCAGAGAAGATTCATGGATACAGTGAGAGAGGACATTGGGCTGTTTAGGATATGAACGACAGGGGATAGAGACAGCCAGCGACAATTTGTAATATGATTTAGGGTCAATAGGTTTTGGGGAAGATGAAACATAAGTAACATTAACAAAGGTCAACTTTAAAATCCAGTGTATTTAAAATAATGGAGACCAAAAGTCATGGGAATTGTAGACATGAATAATGAGAGAGCAGATGAGTGGATATTACAACAACGTCAACAAAAAGTGGACAAGTAAGTCAAACCCAATATGCTGAACAGAGAGTACCCAAGAAACGTGAGACATGACACTACAACTGAACAGACCTACTGCAAAGACAGTACGACAGATGAGAAAATGTCTTACTAATATGAGCACAACAAATGTGAATTGCTTAGAGCAGTGGTCCAAAACCTTCTTTGCGCCACGGACCGGTTCCATATCAGAGGATATTTTCATGGACCGGTGCAGCGTTGCGTATAGGTAGCGGAAGTGACGAAGGCGAGTGACGTCACCGTGGTTTCCCCGGTAACGGCTGAAAAGTGGTGCAGCACGGCAGTAGTGATGGGCATTCCGGCTCTTTTTAGAGAACCGGCTCTTGTGGCTCGGCTCACTGAAAAGAGCCGGCTCTTTCGGCTCCCAAATGGCTCTTCAGATTTTTGGGTGCTTTAATTAATTTATTACCACCAAAAATGTAAAATTATGCGCAAATTAATTACTTGTGTAAAAAACTTGCAGAATATCAAATGTTTGTTGTAGAAAAACACTTTTATTAATGTAAGTAAGTAAGTAGCATGTAGTGGCACGGGATGTCCAGCTGTCAGTTGTTAAACAAACTGCTGAGGCTTTGTTAACCCTCTCTTGCAGTGAAGCACGCTATCTGTCATACAGGCCTGGGATGATTTTTTGGGAGAGTGTTTTCCTGCTTGGAATTGCATACATTGGATTGAGTGCATGAATAAATCCTCTGAATCCTTTGTCATCAACAACTGAAAATGGATGAAAATCACATGCAATCAATTTGGCCAGTTCTTTA
>OMPJ01012283.1:0-13144 GCA_900312935.1 Carapus acus
ATAAAAACACCACAGCTCAAAGAAACGCAAGCCAAATAAACAAGGTCGAGGCAATTTGGGAAAAGAGATTCAAACCACACTCACAAAAAAAGAAATCAAAGATCTATTTCTCTCTCATCAAAAGACCGATCGGGCTGCTGGCTGAATGAAATCTCGGCGCAGATAATCTCCCCAGGACACGTCTTCATTGCAGTCACTATTTTTTTTAACTAACATTGACTTTCTTAGTGCATCTATCATTGAATGATCGATGATGAACTTTGCATATTCTGACCGAATTCATGTTTTCTCAATGTTGATATCATAATATACTGGTAGGAATTTTAGGGTGGAAAAACCAAAGAAGGGAAGCACAAATGTGGACAATGTTGCCGCCCCCTTTTGAGTTGGTGGAGGGAATTTAAGGGAAGTTGGAGTATTGGGCATCCACCCACCATTGTCAAACTATAAAAAATTGTTTCAGTCATGTTAACAACAAAACATTCACTGTGTGATAAAAAAACCCTGATACGTTTTCACCTGTCCACTGTTGACAGCCGCATGTTGGGCTGAACAAGTAAAAATCACCATGGTGACGAATTTCACCAGCTCCTCGCGGGTGTTCAACTCCTGAGGAATTCCTGTAAATCAGAGAGAATGTGCTGATTCTTGATGTCAAGAGTTCTTCAGGTGTAAGTGAGGCTCACCTGAGCTTTGTTTTGAGAGGAATCCATGACGGTAAATGTCCTCAATCCAATTCTGCAGTTCACTGTCTTCCTTGACCTTCTTGTCATCTTCGTAGTAGTGTGAGAGCATTCTGTCTACAAAGCTGTTGTTTGGAATAACGATAACGTCAGATGGCTTCATTCTAAAAGCAAATGCCAGTGTATGGACACATTTGTATAAAATGTGTCCTTCCAAAAAAAGGATTGTAAACAGTCCCTTTTAATCATTGTAGCGTATGAGCAGGTGACATCTTTACTCAGTACAGGGCTGGACATCTTGTGCGTGTCTGTAAAAACTTCAAGCTTGCTCAATCGACAAGGCATCCCTGTCTTCTGCACCTCCTTGACAGCTTTGGAGGTCATTTTGGCTATCACTGGACAATTGTCCTCTGTTCAACAAAAGCAGACTCAAAGACAGGACTGTGTGTGCAGCACCTGTGTATGATCTTCCACAGTTTGCGTCCATCGTCCCTGTAGTAGAAGTTGGGCACAGACTCCAGTTTGCGGTCAGCTATGTCGTCAGGTATGCAAAGGGAGCGGTAGGTGAGAGAGTCCGTGGCTCTCTGCAGGATGGTGTACATACCCTCTCCACCAGATGCTGAAAATTAGGAGATGTCAGGAGCGTGATTAAAATCAGAGAGACAGAGAGAGAGGCATAAAGATGCACAGCAGTGTAGGCAGAGTATGCCGATCAGTATCAGGACCCAGATATTTGGAGGTATGTCATCAGTGGTCGTGTTCCAGCTGCAGTCTGCAGGTTAATAAAGCACAAGGCAAAGACTGCGGGGAAGAGGCCCAATTAGTAACATGCATTGTAGAGACAAGGATGCAGGTGAGGGATGGATGCTGGTGAGGGAGAGAGGAAGAGGACAGGAAGGAAGAGGAGAGAAAAGCTCAGTGCATCAGGAGAAATCCCCCGGCAGACTAATTCTTGCAGCGTATTTTTGTCTAACTATAAGCTTTACCAAAAAGGGAAGTTTGAAGCCCACTCTTGAAAGTAGTGAGAGGGCCCGTCCCCCCCAAATGAAAGTGAGAGATGGTTCCTCAGCAGAGGAGCCAGAAGGTTGAGGGCTCTGCCCCCCACATTACTCTTACTGATTCTAGGAATCACTTGTTACCCTCCCTTCTAAGACTGCAGAGTTCTGGTTGAATGATAAAGCAACATCAGGTCTTTAAGATATGATGGCACCTAATCACTCAGCGCCTTGTAGTTGAGGGGAAAAACTTTAGATTACATTATCAATTTTATTGGCAGCCAATGCAGAGAGGCTAACAATGGCAAAATGTGGTCTCTTTTTTTTGATTCCCATCAAACTATGTGCTTCAGCATTCTGAACCTCCTGGAGAGGCTTCAGTGTCTTGTTGCAACAAACTGATGATAAAGAATTGCAGTGATCCAGTCAGGAAGTAACAAAAGCATGAATTACTTTTCCAACATCCTTCAGTGGCAACATGTGTTTAACCTTAGCGATGTTATGTAAGTGAAAGAAAGTAGTTCTTGACATTGTTTAGTGTGAGTATTCAGTCACAGATCTTGACTCCAAATTTCTTTACTGCAGTGCATAGTGCCTCAGCATACAACTGATATACATCACAAGCATGTAATAATGTTGAGACTACCTGATACAGGAGTGTTTCTAAAATAGAACACATTCTGAATGTTAGACAGCAGTTTCCAGTCGTCTTCACAGCCATCCCACCTCTTCAAATTCAGCTCTGCAAGGCTACAGCGAAGTACATATTTATGACAGAAGAACAAGTAATATACCACACAGCTAATGGGTGGCACACCAAGAAAATATATGCCTCACCCGGCGAGTGCAGTGACATCAAACTGTATGCCCTTAATGAAAGAGAAGCGGTCATCATAGGGTAGAGGAGCAGAATCCTCTGTTTTCAAACAATCGGGAAGTCCGTCTTTATGACTATCCCAACTGGAAAAAATAGAGGAAGTGGCCATTGAAGGATTTGGAGCAGTTTGAATTGTAACTTTTTAATATTGTTTTTTTTTAATGTCAAAGTGTGTCCTCTAACCTATAGGTGACCTGACGTTTCTTCAGTTCATCCCTCCTGCTGTTACTGTTCGACGCAGCGTCAGCGCAGACAGTCAGTGCTACACACACATTCAGTCATGTCATGGACGGGGTCATGAAGTCACTCAATAATGACTATGATTTAACGTGACAAAGCCAAAGTAACAACACTGGCTAGACTGAACTTGAAATGCATGTCCATGTAAGTGTTCAAACCTGTCCCCTCTCTGAAGCTGTACGTGTTGTTGTCAGTGAGCCAGTGGTACATGGGAAAGCTGTAAGTGTTACCATCCGGGGTCTCCACGTGCGTCATTGCAGGGTACCAGGAATCGCTCAGAAGGGTTTCGATTTTGTATTTCTAGCTCTATCATCACCAGTTTCCCCAGTGCAGCATCACAGGTGACAGTGAACACAGAACTCTACACAGAGTAAAACAAAGGTTTCAGTCAGTGCAAGTGGATGAATGATTTCATCATGTCCTCAATACAGCAGCAGAAAAGAAACAAATACTGACAATAAGACATCTTGATCGCACAGAATTGCTGACAGAAATAGATATTAATCATCAATGGAAATCCATTACTTTTCTTGGCTGTTTGGTTGATTCCTCCTTCTAAAGATCAGTTTACTCATTACTGAAGTGTTGATTTGTAATAGTGCAGAGATTATAGGACATTGTTTCTTGTGCGACAATAGGTAAAAAACAACAAACATGCTATTTGTATGTGTGACAAATGTGACAGTGATGCAGGATACTGTCAATAAAGGACTTCACAAATAAACTCAGCAAGATTTTTTTTTAAAGTTATTTCTGTATGTGTTAAATTACTTGAAAGCACTTTCAGGACTTTGAAATGTGTGTTTAATGTACTTTTAATGCAGACCTCCAACTGTACTGACATTGTGTGGCAGTTAAGTGCAGGGTGAGTATATGACTAAGGACAGACTTACCCCTCCACGGAAAATGGCAGCAAAAATCCTTCTCATGAATGAAAGTTCAGTGCGCATACTTTGTGCTCTGTCGCCAATTAGCGTGATGAAAACTCTGTTTAAAGTTGTGGCAAGAAAGCGGTTGCCAGTTTGTATAGTCACTTTATATTGCATCTCTCCTTGAGAAACAAAAACAGAAGAAAAAAAACAGTCAGTAAATCTAAACTATACATTGTGTTATTTCAGTTGATAGAGATGAGGGAATACAAATCAGAGAAATCCATGGTAGTTTTCCTTCATCAGGTCAGTTTCATCAGTTTACCCGGAAATAATTGATAATTTCATTTGATTTTCATTCGATAGATCTATTTCATTTATAGCGATCAAAAGTCCCACTTTACCTGTCTCTGAGATCCACTGACAACTTGTGCAATGAGATCATCCCCACTTGACCCAGTAGATTTGTATATTTATAGGAGTCCCCTGACAAGAGTGAAACAAGGAAAGAAATACATTTGGGAATTCTTTTGCAATCCTGCCATGCAGGATTTGGTAGAACAACTTTGATAAAAATCATTCCTCCTCATCTGATGTTGTGACGTGTTTGAAACAGTTTTGGCACTCAATTCATCCTTGTTCAACAAGAGTGAAACAAGGAAGGGAATACATGTGAGAGAAGTTTTGCAATCCTGCTATGTGGGATTTGGCAGAACATGTTTGTTTTTCAATTCAATTCCTCTGCATCTGATGTTGTTGCATTGTGACATGTTTGGAGCAGTTTTGGCGCTTAATTCATCCTTATCCACCTTATCCATCGGTTGGTTTCTCAATGATATTATCATCTGTTGAGAGTTGTCAAGCGGATTGAGGAAAACCTGGGAAATTGGCAGAGTAGGGAAATGAGGAGGACGTTTGCAGGAGCAAGACATAGTACTGTGTGTACATGGAGTTTGAGGCAGGTAGACAGGTGCAGAAGATGGAGTAGAGATAGCAAGGAGGGAAGACTTTGAGTATCTTGGTTCAACCATTAAGGGTAATGGACAGAGCACAAGGGAGGTGAAGAATAAAGTACAGCCAGGGTGGCATGGTTAAAGGGGAGAGTCCAGCGTGCTTTGTGACAGAAATAGCTGCTACACTGGAAGGGAAGGTTTATAAGATGGTGGTTCTGTCTGAGAGACGGGACGCTGAACTGGAGGTGGCAGACATGAAGATGCTGAGGTTTACTTTGGGAGTGACCAGGTTTGATAGATGAGATCCTCAGAAGAACAACCAAGGGGGAGCAATTTCAGGAGAAAGTCAGAGAGGCAAGATTGAGATGTTTTGGTCATGTGCAGAGGAAAGATAGCAGATACTGTACATAGGACAGAGGATGTTGGAGATGGAGCTGCCAGGTAGGAGGAAAAGGTCCATGGATGAAAGTAGACATACAGTAATGGTAGAGGGTGAATGAGTTGATGACATAGACAGTGTATGAAGGAAAATATATAAAGGAAAAGGGAGGTGGAGATGGGTCAGGTAATTATCCAAAGAGAGAAATTACAGAATGGAGCATTTGACATTTGCACTCCACGCACCTTTGTCCTCATGTACCGTGTTCTTTACTCACTCCTTGTGTTTCTTCTTGTAAGTTGGACACGCACCTTGGGTGACGCTATCAGAAATCTCGTTGTTTGTTGAACTTGTTCTCCATAGCAATCACAAATGAAATCTAAATCTGAGAGAATAACAGCAATAATCTCATGTGATAGATCCCATCATTCATTTTGTTCCTATAGCCTCACTTTTACCGCTTTTTGAGATCCACTGACGACTTGTGCAAGAGGATTAACCCCTCTTGACCCTTTAGATTTGCATATTTGTGAAAGTGCCCTGACGAGCAAAACAAGGAAGGAAATACGTGTGGGGATTCTTTTGCAATCCTGCCTTGCAGGATTTGGCGGAACAACTTTGATAAACTCATTCCTCTTCATCTGATGTTGTGACATGTTTGAAACAGTGACGGCACTCAATTCATCCTTCTTCAACAAGAGTGAAACAAGGAAAGGAATCCATGTAACTGACAAATCCTGCTTTGCATAACTTGTTGTGCATTACTAGGTTATCTTTAATTTATCTCCTCTTCATCAGATTTTGCGACATATCTGGAGCGGTTTTGGCACTTTGTTCATCATTGGTCAACATTTCCAACTGTTGAGAAAAGCATTGGTCCCCAATCTTCATTGTTCTAGGGACCAGTTTCATGTCAGATAACACTGTCACGGACAGGCCTGTTGCTGTTGACAGGTAGCGGAAGTGACGGAGCTGGAGTTTGTTGCTTCACTTCCCACGGTAATGGCGCAGTGGGGAGCTCGGAGAGAAATAAAGCACCAACTGGAAGGCTAAAGAAAACCTCTGTTTGTGCTCCTCCATGTGTGCTGACTGTCTTACCCAGGTGCCATGTGGCCACTGAATGAGCTAGAGTTTGGAGCTACAGGCTAGTGCACCCAGCAGTGCTAGCTTGGCGAGCTAGAGGCTACAATGTAGCTCACTCAGCGGTCCCGGACCACAGGAAAGGAGCACATGCTGACGAGAAGCACCACATGAGACCGAGGAGAGGATTCTGACAGGCGTCAAGAGCGAGTCATGTGACGGAAAGAATCCAGCCATTTTCTAAAATGAAACCCTTCAGAATAATATCATAAATACAATGGAAATTAAGTAAGCAATATATCCTTTCACTGCGGCCTTGTACCATGTGACCCAAGGACCGGCACCGTTCCACAGCCTGAGGGCTGGAGATCCCTGGATAAAAGGATAACTCTTCTCTTAATGATGATGATAATGAAGCAGGTTGAGGAGAATTAGGAGTGCAGGCAGGGTGGCATGGGTGAAAGAGGGTGTCAGCAGTGTTTTTTGACGGAAATAAATAGCAGTTCGACTGAAAGTAAAGGTTTATAAGATAGTGATGAGACCTGCCATGATGTTCTGTTTAGAAACAGTGGCTCTGTCTAAGAGCCTTCAACTCTCTCCCCTCTCCTCCCCCTCCCTCTCTCCACTCCTCTCTATCCCTTTGCACACAGCAAGCCAACATGTGTTGCTCTCATAAAGGATTCTTGTTTTCATAATGCATCTCTACCCACACAGATCATTCCTCTGATAACTGTCAGCGACCTGTGATGACTTGGCAGAAAATCTTCATTTTTGCGGCAGACCGGGATTGTCTTTGGCTTACTGCTGCTCCAGCTGCATAGGAGGAAAATGGGACGACAAAGACTTGAATTTGCTGATATTTGTTAACCCTGAGGACAACAGCTTTTCTTATTGAACTCATCCTCACGATTTTCTACCGTCCTTACATGCTCAGCATTTGTACGTGCATGTGGTTTGAATTACAGTTACATTAGTCAAACCTTGACAGACAGACAGACAGACAGACAGACAGACAGACAGACAGACAGACAGACCTGAAAAGCACTTGGTTTCAGTTCATCTTTTAGTGGTCCTCAGGAGCAGAACAAGAGGAGCCCTCAGGTGCATCATTCTTGTTCGCGATGACATTGGTTGTCACTCCATCCAGAATCTTATAGTCATACATTTCTGTTCAAACACCAGAATCACTTATGTAAGAAAATATCCATCTGGCATCATGAATGGCACGGGGAAAGTACAATATGAGACAAAACAGAGAATGCTTTAGATAGTCAATGTTGGATAATTACCTCCATTTCACCAGCTTAACTGCTGTGACCACACAGACGTGGGATCGAGAACAAGAGAACATTTCCTCAGTCACAGAAAAGTTCTGTGGCAGTTCACAGCAGCGTCGGATCAACATGGGATTGACTCCGTTTAGAAACTGGTGGCCAACAAAAGCATCCTCCTTCCAGTCCTTTACACAAATTCTGAAAGAAACAACAACAAAATTAGGCAAACAGACCTCACTTACTGGCAAGCCACTATAACTTCGGATAGCTCACAAAACGTGGTGCAACTTTTGCTGAGGCGCATTACTCCATGCAGAATGAATCTATGAGAATGAATCCATACATAAGGTATGGGATTATGTTTCAGCTTGTCTATTAACGTCTTTTTCTTCGTTACACAAGCATCCTCACAACGTGCAACTAAACCACGGCGTGATTGCAAGTATCGATCACATGGTGACAGAGAGGAATAGCGGAGGGTGGCATAGTTCCAATTTTGAAACTCCCTGCTCCCACGACTCCAGAGTTGATATGCAGTGTTTTCTGTTGTCACCTGTTGTTCTTCCTCAGAATTCAACTCAAACACATCACAAGAATGTAATAACGGTGAGGCTACCTGATAAACGAGTGCATCTGCAGCAGAACACACCCTGAATGTCAGACAGCTGTTTCCAGTCTTTTTCACAGTCATCATAATCCTTCAACTTCAGCACTGCAAGGCTACAGCAAAATACATATTGATAAGAGAAGAATAAGTAATGAACCACACAGCTAAGGGCCCTGCTCTAAAAAAAAAAAAAAAAAAAAGCTTCACCTGAAGCCCGCAGTGAATATAAACTTTATGCCCTTATGATAAGAGAACCAGTCATCACAGGGTAGATGATGAGAATATGTTGCTTTCAAACAAAGGGGAAGTCCACTTTTACACTCATCCCATCTGGAAAAGAACAAGATAGTGGCCACTGAAGGGTTTGGAGCAGTTTGCATGAAAATACTGAAATTCGTACTTTTTAACAATTCTTTTTATGTCAAGATGTGTCCTTTGACCTATACTTTTCCAGACACCACCTCACTCCATCCTGCCTGTCGTCAATGTCCAACTCAGTGTCAGTGAGGACAGAACACGTTCATTCATGCCATGGACTGAGTCATGAATTCAATCAATAATGACTATGTTATTACAGGACAGAGCCAAACAACACTGGTAAGAATTGAATTGCATTTCCATGTAAGTGCTCAAACCTGTTGCCTCTCTGGCGTGGTACTCGGTGTTGTAAGCCATCGGCGGTACACGGGAAAGCTGAAGATGTCACCATCAGGGCTTTCTACTTGAGTCATCCTCCGGAAATATTCAGCAAAATTTGTCTTTTTTTGTATCTCTATCTGCACCAATTTCCCTAATGCAGCATCACAGGTGATGGTGAACACAGAACTATATACATGGAGTAAAACAAAGGCAGAGCAAGTGGCTGAATGATTTAATCATGAACTAAAAACAACAGCAGAAAAGAAACAAATACTAAGACATCCTGATCGTACAGAACAGCTGACGGAAATAGAAATTGATCATCAATGGAAATGCATTATTTTTGTTGGTTATTTGTTTGATTCCTGCCTATAAAGATGATTCAGTTTTCATACGACTGAGGTGTTGATTTGTAGTCGTGCAGAGATTATCATGTGTATTATGTGTGAGGCATGGCACAGTGATGCAGGATACTGTCACATTATGTCTCATACTGTCACAAATAAACACAGCAAGATGACAAAAACAAGTATTTCTGTATGTACCAAATCACTTAAAAGGACTTTCAGGACTTAAAAATGTGTTTTAAATGTACTTTTCACGCAGACACTCGACTGCATTGACATACAGATCCTCGACTGTACTGATGTTGTGCGGCAGTAAAGTGCAGGATGAGTATATGAATAAGGACAGACTTACCCCTCCTTTAAAAACGGCACAAACCGTCGTCATGGTGGAAAGTACAATTCGCTTACTTGTTCTTCTCAATTTTGACAAGAGTTTGTTGAGAATTGTGGCGAAAAAGCAGTCGCCGGTATTTAGAGTCACTGTATATTCCATTTCTCCCTGAAAAACAAAAACACACATAAAAACATCACGTAAAACACAAGTATACACTGAGTTGTTACAGTTAGCAGAGATTAGGAAATACAAATCGGAAAAATCCATAGTAGTTTTCTTTCATCAGGTCAACTTGTCTCACCTCCTGATAATAATGGATATTTTCATATGATGGATCCATCTCATTCATATTTTTCCTGTTGCCCCACTTTTACCTCTTTCTGAGATCCAGAACATCATCTCCTCCTGACCCTGAAGTCTTGCAGCAGGCAGAATACCAGAGTACCACAGTGTTATGGAGCACTTACACATGTGGTGTGGACTGAACCACCTGACTCTGAGGACGTAGAGCACATGTGTGTTTCACACAAGGCCCATGAATGCCATGAATGCTTGAGTGATTGCGACAATATACCATAGGTGGCGAATCAAGGCCCACGGGCCAAATGCAGCCTGCTTCGTCATTGCATATGGCCCAGGTAGGCTTGAATGACTGTTTCAATATAAGTGTCCTTCATCCAAAAGAGCATTGACCGACAAACTACATCACCTTACAGCACCGTTTGTGATCCTAGCGGGCACACTTGTGCCGGCAGGAACAGCGTTGGTGACCCTAGTCCACACCATTACTGCCTTAGAGGGCGCAGGTCAACTCTCCTTCCTCCAACCTCCTCAATTCTTTGAACTCCTGCAGGACCATTAGGTAGTCACTCAGTGGGTGCCACTGTCATCCTCTTCTGGTTGTACAAGGGGGCAGCAGGACGAAGAATTCTTGAAATACTCTTAAATTCAGCTGCAAACCTGTGCGTTTCAAGTACGTGTCTGACATTAAGAACAACATCTCTCTTTTCTAATTAAACCAAAAAATTACTGTAGAAATCAAACCAAGGCATGACTCAAGAGTCAACTGCAACTTTGTGCAATAACAATTGTGTAATACAAAGGTGGAGCTGAAATACCACATGGCTGCCAGACATTTGGAATGTTCAGTTGGTGCACGCAGTCACGCACACACACAAATGCTCAAGAAGTTTAATGTTGAGATATCTTTTATTGGCAGCTGACCGATCAGCTTTGTCAAGATGTTTAGGTGTTCACAAGTCTCTTTCCTAGACATTCTACCTGTAAGTTGTAAAATACAGTTGAAAGGATTGCTCAGGAATAATGCAGTGGGGGGAAATGAAGCAAATCCAAACACATTCACAGAATTACATACTATACCAGTGGAAATCTTTCACAATGAAACGGAAATTTTAAAAACAGCTGCGCATGAACAGTTAGAATAAGGCGAGATCTCACAATATTTAAATGGCCACGCTGTTTTCCACTAAGGCTGGATCCAGGTATGTATACGGCACCTCCAAACTCTTGTTTCTTTCGTGAATCACACCACTAAAATCTGCAAGCTCTGCTTGGAAATGCTGGATCAGCTCACGGGGAACGTCCTCGCTGAAATGCTCCTCCGGGTACTGACCAAGAGGTACCTGGCCAGACATAGATCATGTTCAGAAAGCATTGTAAATAAGCTGACCGACTTAAAAAGCATTCGAAGACATACAGTAAGTGGGACATTCCTGAAGAGTAAACAACGTTGGCAATGTGACAAAAACCATTGCAGACCATAAGTCATCAATGCAGATATTTATGCAAAGCACGGCAGGCACTCACAAAGTCAGAGGACTGCTTGCTGAGAATCCACATGGTTGCCATGCCCTGAACTGTTGTGTTGACATCAGGAAATGTCTGCAGCAGTGTGGCTTCGCTTGTTGTCCCTTTTCTAGTCGGTGGAGGTTGTCTCAAGGAGATGGGGTTGTTGGGCATCCAGCCGCCATACTCGTACTATGTGGATATGGAACAGTATGTTAATCTGATGCATTGAGGTTTGTGGCAAGTGAGGCACTGACTTCATCACAAAACAAACGTGAACCACACAGAGTAGCTTGTGCACCATTTGATTGGCAGCAGTTAACAGGATATGTTTAACAATAACTTGAAAGTGCGAATCACTGGAAAATATAACCATTTAGTTAATTGTTTCAATTTACAATTTTTTCCTTTCCATGATGACAGGTGAGGCAAAACCTCTCCTGCCCCCCCAACTGGGTGTCATAGATCTGATGTGTGTCGTGTGCAATCAGCACTCTGTTGCTGTTTGATTACTCATTCAATGCCAGGTGGGGATAAAAAGGAGCACAGATACACCATCACCAGAAGGAGACATTACAGTAAATGTACCTGTCCAGCATTTACAGCAGAGTGTTGGGCTGAGGATGTGAAAATGACCATGGTGACAAACTTCACCAACTCAGCCACAGTGTTAAATGCTTGAGGAATTCCTGTGAAGGACACAGGGCAAAGATATTTTAAGACAAAACATTCTTCATCTCATAATATCCAATTTATTGTAGCTGCTCTGGTAGCACCCCAATGGAGATAAATCCTCAACAACACAACATCAGATAGTCAGTAGTATTAGACTCGACAGGACAACATTCAATCCACAATGTGAAGTAACCTGAGGCTTCTTCAGAGAGAAATCCATGGACAAAAATGTCTTGGATCCACAGCTGAAGTTCAGAGTCTTCCTGGACCTCAAGGTCATCTTTATAGTAGAAACTCAGTAGTCCATGCACAAACCTGTGAGGAAGAGCAGAATGCTGAGGTGTTTATTTGTTGTGGTTTATTTATTCAGCACTGAACATGTGCACTTGGCACTGCCTCTATGCGTGTGTGAGCCTCCAGTTATCACAGATTTTAGGGCAGAGAACTAAAGGAGCTCACTACCATCTGGATTGCCAGGATAGTCAGGACTTTCCTAGGGTGAGTTTCACGTGTGTCGCAAAAACTTTGTGGAACGATAACCAATAACACATGCAAGAGTAATATCACAAATCAACAACTAGATGAGCATAATTAAGGCAAAGTAGACTTCACAAATGACTTCTGTTTGCTGTGTTCTACGAAGGGCAGCGTCGGAAACGGGAGAGGAATTTTGTACTGCCAGTGCCTCAGTGTAGTGTGGTACCTGTGTATGATGTCCCACAGTTTGAGTGCATCGTCCCTGTAGTAGAAGTTGGGCACAGACTCCAATCCGCGCTCTACAATGTTCTCCGGTATGCAGAGGGAGCTGTAGGTGAGAGAGGCCATGGCTGTCCTGATGACGGTGACCATACCTTCTCCCCCAGTTGCTGCAAACTACACCATGGTCACATTACTAACAGGCCGTTAGGAGCAATAGCAATGAACCATAAATGTGAGTACTTGGTAGTGAATTACGAAGAAGTCGTACCTGTGTGAAGACACCGTCCTCGCCTATGAGGCGCACTCGGGCCAGGTGGTTGATATGGAGCGTGTAACGAGTGTGAGGGACGATCAGCTGCAAAAGAGGAAACTCTGCTTAGAACACAGGTTCAGAAAAACCAGAAGTATACAAACACTGTTCAACTGACCTTGTAGAGAGGATGGACCATGGGGAAGTTCCGTAAGAGTGAGACAGCAAAGACCTCAGCCATAAGATGAGTGCGCAGCAGGTGAGCATTGAGCTGATGGTCATTGAAATCTGCACCTCTCACAAAAACCTTGGCCAGCAGCCAGTCATACTCTGAGTCAGAGGGCAGGAAGATGGGATTGTCTATGGCAGGCTGCTGCTTCAGCTGCATGGGAGGAAAAATGTAACAATGATTGGTTGACTTTACTAATTCCAATTTC